>JAUYWH010000020.1:19158029-19175241 GCA_034779795.1 Ctenopoma multispine | reverse complement strand
CAGATTGTGAAGTTTACTCCCCTTAGAACCCCCCCTCCCCCCCCCCATGATCACCTTGCTTTTGTATTGTGTCTATAATCATTTCACTTCCCCCGACTCATCTGCTTTCCCCTTTTCGTCATCTCTCCTCTCCTCTGAGACCCCCATAAACAGAGAACATATATCGCTGTCGTCGCTTATTTCTTCACCCACCCATAAAGCCCGCTGACGGCTCATCCGTTTCCCTGCCTGACAATGTTGTCTTTGTTCATTTCTACTCGCGAGGGATACGTGTATATTACTGGCTGTCTTTATTTTCTTCCCTGGATTCTCGATAGTCGGGACGATGCCACGTTAACATTATAAATAAGGTGAAGAAGACAGGTAGCACTACTGTGGAAACAATTTTTAATAGAGGATACATAGCTGCAGTGGATCACAGAAAATCCTGTTTGTAGACTCAAATACCTCCATCTATGTCTTCCCACTGCCTAATTGGTTATAGCGTTCTGTCACTCACCTCCTACTCTGAATCTGCACCACATCAATAACTTAACATAAGGTTACTTTGTAAAGAGCTTTTCAAAATATGTAAAAAATAGTAGCAGCAGTGTTTCCATTTAACCTGCATCGATAGCTTTTTGGTCTCTTTGGGGGAATCTCTGGTACGGTGAACATTTTAGCACTGGCTTATTTACACATCCAGCAGACACAGAGGGAAATTAGCATTCATTTAGAGTTGTGTTTCTGTTCATTTAGCTTTGCAAGTTCTGTATTCACCCCCTTTTAGCTCTTTGTCGCTAAATGCTACCGACAGGTCGTCCGAAATCATAACATATGCTGCTGGAAACGGTGCCGATGCGAGTGATGGGTGTGAATCAAAACAGAAAAGTTGTGAACCTCTCCGCACATAAGTGAAAAGGTTTTTACTCTGTGGAGTGACTGTGGAGAGACAGACACACATACTCTGACACTGATCTCTGCTGACGTGCACCACAATGCCAAAGCAAGGTCACTGCAGCTCTCTCTCCTGCCGTCTGCCTCACGGGCATGTAGAGTTCAAAGGCTTCTCCACCTGTCTCTCTCCTCAGCTGGCTCTCCTGCTTTATGTCTCACTGTTTTTTTTTTGGTCTGGTATATAACAGCTTAGATTTTACATTAGAAATGTTGTTTTAGATCATTTTACTGTAGTACTAGATGAGCTGATAAATGCTGACTAGCTGTGTTAGGACCTGCAGCAGAAACCAGTCTAATGACTAAGCTCTTAACGTCCCGATTTAGCCATGAAATGGAAATCAGGCTATTGTAAGTTCCTCTCTCTGAATCTATTCCAGGCTGTATTTTTATTAAAAGAGGGATGACGATAACGATGACTATAACCAGTCCTTAGGGACCTAGTGGCCTACTAACAGCTGCCTGTGCACACACTAACGCGTGCGAATCCAAATGCAGTCATTCAAAAAAAAAATCAATTTGTCTTACACTAATGTTTCACACAACTGTTCTGGATTTAATCTGGTGCATCACCACAGTTTTTTTGTGCGTAGGCTTACATATGTGACAATTATTGATGTATTATTTTGTGATGATTAATCGATATTGATCTGAGGAATATTACATTTTCAGAACCTCAGAAGTCAGAGCTTTCTGTCTCACTCAAAACCCCCTCAAACCAACACCCCACTGTCATATCTGGTGCACTGTTGGTCTTGAGAACCATCTAAATGTCACGTGAAGGGAAATATTAGAGGAATTATCCTGTAATGTGCCTTGTCACAGAGCAGAAAGGGGATTTGCATCACACATCTAATCGCTTCACTTCAGAAATAATTGGACTTCTACCCTTAGATCATCCCATCAGAGATGTAAAAAGATTAGATTCACTGTAGACGAGGATGTGAAGTGAGTGAGGAATTGGAAGGAGCATTGGGAATCTTCCAACCAGCATGTGGATGGACAGAGGGATTAGTTTTTGACTGTCTTTGATGACAGTCACCCTATACTTTAACTATATCTTAACTAAAGTGAACGCTGCAGAATTGTACATGTAGAGTTTGTGACATTGGTAAATGAAATGCACTTTTTAATTTGTGAAAGCAATTTCAAAATAGTCTTTTGTTAATGTGGTGTTAATGAAAAGGGCTTTTTTTTTTCTTTTTTTACTTTCACCTTATTACTGAACTTTTTATTGAACACACATTGTTTTGTAGAGAACATGAGTGGATTGCAGAAAGAGACTTTCTCAAGTGCCCTGGACTTTGATGAAGTTTGATTGTGCACAGGCATAAAGGTATGATGTGTCTCAGTTCTGAGTGATTTGAAATTGCCTCTTGATTCCCTCAGTGCCTTTGGAAAAAACAGGTAGGGTAGGCACTTGTAGACATTTTTTTTTCTTTTAAAAGAGTGCTTTAAAATTTTATTCATTTTGATGTAGCTTAGGCTGTTTGAAAAAGGCAATTTTCTAAAAGGCTGTAAAAGGTATATTTAATCCAGGTGAAGTGCAATATAGATGAAATGTATTTTCCATCTGTGCTGGGATGTTAGATTCAGGTGATACTGAGGCCTGTGTAATTTGGAAAAAAAATTGTCACAATTTCTCTCCTTGGTGAGAACAGTTGCATGTATTTCACTGGCAGTTCTGCATGCCAAATCAGTCTTATCCATTTTTGAATGAAATGTCGAATTATAGTTTTAAGGTACTGAAGAACCACATCTGAGTACATCTGAATGTACCTACTAGCCTGGCACAGACTGGTTAGTTTAGGATCCTTGCACTCCTGCCTGAAAAAGATCAGATGTCTTTGATCTGCAGTTAGATTGTGGTGCCAGTTGTAAATGAGGTTGAAATTTCCTTTTAGATCAGCGGTAATCTCTGTAACCTAGATGAAGATGGTTATCAGACAGCAGGATGTTGCATATTAAATGATGGAAAAAGAAGAGGAGCAGAGCATTAGCACGGGGGAGGGGAAAGACAAGGTGCAGGCTAATTTATAGTCCCGCCCAAACAAATAAACACACACACACACACACACACATATATAGCACAGAAGGGGGGGCAAAGCTGTCATGGTGGGATTCTGCACGTCTCCTGCCAGTACTGGCAAGAACAGAAGGCACCACACACTTACATAGACACATACACAGATACAGTCATGCCCCATAAGAACCTCTCTTTTCTTTAAATCTGCTCACATACAGATTGTGGTCTTCTGCATGCACGTGACACGAAGCTGCTGCAAAACCAAAACACTGATTGAGACCATAACAAAAGGGAGTCTCTTCGCTTGCTCAGACTCGGGTAGAAGAATCGTGTTTTTTACAGTTTTATTATGTTTATTTTTATTTATTTATATATATATTATATTGTAGTTTGATATAAAGTGACTGGAAACACTCAAAGACGTGGCAATAACTGTGCAATAGGATTCGGACTCATTCAGTCATGAATATTGGCACAGTTTAGTCTACTGCCAAGGCACTTCTCAGGAATGACTTCTCTACTCGTGAGCTCACACTAATCTCACTCCATGGGCGAACAAAGCGCACAGAACAACCAAGGACATGGACACTTAACAGTCGCCATTAAATCACCGCAGAGGAAGTATTACCACAGAGTATACCTGCTGCTGGAGTGTCCTGGTGTCTGAGCTGGTTAAGGCAGATACTGTGTGTGTCTGCTCATTATAATATGGATTAAAATGGTAATGAGATCCAACTCAAGGGTTTGTGTTATACTATGATGAATTTCATGGAAAAGCTTTGGAGCCTTGCCATGAGAGGCCTGAAACCAAACTGGGGTTTAAATTTTGAAGTCTGAACCAAAGTGTTTTTTGCACCTCTAAACCCATTTAAACACAGCCCTGTTTTAAAACAAGTTTGGTAGAGTTGTTTAAGGCCTGGAGACAGTTACTAACCTCTGCTTCTATGTTCACCTAGGGCTGTGCATTGGTGATACAATACATATCATGATGCAGGGTTTAAGATTCAATAGGTAGTGATATATTGCAATTTTTCAAATCACAATACCAATGTTAGTGATGTAAAGATCACATCATCATGTGCATCACCGACTGACAGGAGCCTTTGCATGGAAAGTGTTTAAAATTGAAAAATTATACAGTGTCTTTGAGAGAAAATGCACAAAACATAATATCATGACAAGTAAATGGTCTGATATTTTCTCACTCAGCTTACTGGCAAAAGACAAATGTACCCAGATTTTGTGGTTTTGAAATTTTATTTATTTATTTATTTTTTTTAATATCTTAAAGGGAAACCTTCTTTTACTTAATTGGAGTGAAAGAACAGCAAATCTGTCATATTCAGAGCACATTGAAAAGTGATGTGTGATGTAGAAAGTGAAAATATTCTCTTTATCATTTCACTTTAAATAATAAACCCTAAACCAAGATAGCAAAAAATTGAATGTCTTAATCTTTTTGGTGGTTTGTTGACATTTTGCTGGTTGTTTTAAGGAGGAAAAACAATAGAAAAAGAAAAGATAAAGTGTTTAACAGGGCAGTTATTGGTCCTTGTCCAGCAGGACTGAGTGGAAAGAACAACAGCTTCTCAGAGTGAGTGATCTAATCTCTTTGCTTCACCCATGTGGACGGGGACGATTTTCACAAAGCCAAGCTGGTAGCATCTCCACTTGAATCAATAAGCCATTAGCAACCAAAGAAGCAGATGCTGTCAACGATTGTCCTGGAGTCCTCACCCTCACCCCGGCCATCAGCTTTTCATTTTGTTAACTCACGTCTTGTGTAGATGTGTCCTGGACCCAGACAGGTTTAACTTGGCGTCAGAGCCTCTTCAGAGCTTTGTTCGGGATGTGCCTACACCGATGCGGTTTTGCAAACATGGCAGTGAGTCGTGAAATGAGATTTCTCTGCTCTCATTGCCTGGGCCGAGAAAGAAAGCCACATCTCACTCTTGAGTGAATGCCTCGCTGCTCTTCCCCTTTGCCTCTTCTCTGCGCAAGCATGTCTAACCATCACTAAGACGGATCGATAGAGAGCTGAGCTCCGTAAGCTGCCTGCCGACAGTACAGGAAATACTGTATGCTGTAATGAGATGGGATATTAAGCAGTTAAAGAGGATGGTTTTAGCTAAGCAGTTGTAAGATGTGAGTAGTGTAATGAAAAAAGCTTTGTTTGCATAAGTTTTACAACAAGAGAGCCTTTGATCTCTTTGAGGGGCTGCTAGGCAGAATAAAAGACACGGGAGACCGTATCCATCCCTTCTGTGAAAATGTGAACTGAGGGTTCATGAGATTTTTGCTGATCTGACAGTGTAGCCGGCGAGATATTGAGCTCTATTGTTTTCACACTGTGTGATTGATCCTTTTGCTTTTTTTTTTCCCCCTAAAAAAAACTAACTTGCATAAAATCGCAGGATCGCTTTGCACAAAAAAATCTATTTCTACCACGCATTGTTTTCTCAGTCCGTTTCTTAAAGCACAGGGTTTTAACCTTTCAGTGGTTTTTTTCTTTCCCTCTTATTGTTAACCCTGGGTATGTAGGAATAGTAAGGGGGATGTTTGGTTGACATGTTGTATTGAAATGTTATAAATGATTCTGTTGGATCCCGATATGAAACAGTAAAAAATACTTTTTTTTTTCTAAGGGTTGAAATTCTTTTGAAGCCAAATCTCAATCAATGCAACATCACATCTGAACATCAGCAAAGATCTTTGAACGTATAATCCTCACCTTGCTTGTCCTTTCAGAGGAGGATGAAAGTGCATGAAAAAAAAATTTTTTTGGATAATTTAACAGTGTTACCCATATAGCTATATATTTGCCAAAGGGCATGTTTTGACATCAAAGGGCCCGCTGTCAGCCTTGAAGGGTTTATAGTGATGGCAGATGACTGTGAATTGACTGACTTCCAAGACTTAATCAAAGATTGACTCTAAAATTTGGAGACAGATTTTGGAGGCACTTCTTCTGTCTATCCAAAGTATATATGGGGGCCATTCAATCTCTTTGTTAGAGGTTCTAGTTGTACTTTTTCCTCACGGTAAAGGTTAACGATTGTTGCAATGAATTAAGCATCTATAAAATCTACAAAGTCTCAAGTTTCTGATTTATACTCATAATAAAAGCCACATTTTAGGCTCAGTAAACATCTCTGTTCCTTTATTTGCGTCGTTTACATAATGGATCACAAGTGTGTTTCTCTTCAAATCCTTCCAAACCCTAAAGGTGTTTTTGACAGGACTGATACTGTGTTGGCTGCTGTAGAGGTCGGTGTTGCCATTGTCCATGTGGTGTCAGACATTTCCTGTTGCATATGCAGAATAACAGGCTGTGGTGCTGTGCCAAGCTATGCCATGCTGTTCCCTCTGACCTGGTAAACTCCCCTGGGCTCCCAGTCTTTTAGCCTGAGGATGATCATCCATGGTGGATGAGTCTTGGTGTAATTAACAACAGCCTTGGGGCTTTTCAGAGGCTGATTCATGTACTGAAGGTTTCATTTGGCTTTCAAAGGGTTATTTGGGGGGGGGAGGGGGTTTTGATGGAACTAAATGCCTGCGTCATTTGCCGTAAGCTGTGTCATTTGACTACGAACAAGCTTTTAATTTTTTTATGATGATGATGATACTTCATTTCAAATTCATTTGATAGACAACCTGAAACCTTTGCCTGATACCTAAACTTACAACCAGTGCATTTAAAATCTGTAGCTTTGCTTTATATGAAGCTGTTTACATATCAACACAGCCTTTATTACCAGATATTCAGTAATACGTTAAATAGCATTCAAAGAGCAGGGAAACTCATTGGTGGCAATATAAGTACTGTTTTCTAAGAAGATTACACCTAAACCTGAATTAACCTCAGTTTCTTGAACTTGTCAGACTCACTCAAGAAAAAGTTTTATTCCTTTGTTGTATGGCAGCACACGTGAACCAGTGGTTCACACACCAGGTACAATATGAAACATTAATGATGGACATCAAAAACATTTGGCTATTGTTTTTAATCTTTCATCTGAATGATGACTGATAAACGCTCTGTTAAATTAAAAGTTACAACTGAAGAACTTGCATGAAAATGATATGCAGCAAAAAACGCACATAAGGTATACTTATGTACTTGTTGAAATGTGTTCAACAAGTGTGCAAATATGTAAAATTAGGTGTCTAAATGATACATTTTAAAATAAACGGTACTCTGAAATGCCTCAGCATCATAACATGATTTTGTCCACATTCACAGAAACTCACCAACGCACTCTTCTGAAGTGGTTATTTCAACCTTAAGCTGCATGCAGTGAACAAATCCAAACCAGAACAATTAAGCACTTGTAACATTAACAACTAATGTTACATGTGGTTTCTCCATATTCAACACAAAATTCTACTTTCAATAACTACTGCAATCTTCAAATTATTTAACCCCCCTGAATAAGAACTCACGTTTTCAAATCAGGTTTTGTCTCAAGCACAGCTGGTGCAACTAATCAAGACTGTTCACATTTGCAGCAATAATTATTGAACACGTTTAAAGTGTTTACAACCAAACTATTGATTATACCTGGTCTTAGTATTATTAAGGAAAATACAAAAAATGCATTTTTTTAAATTTAGCTATAACCGGACAATATAGCAGCACTGATTTAATAACAGATGATTGAACAGTAACTTCTGTTGGCTGAAGTGACAAATACGAAATAATGGCAAATGTGTTACATAGTGTGACAGAAGTCACAGAAGTCTAAATGTACTAAATTGAGCAAATGTCTTGATTATGAATCCAACCTTCAATTAATAAGATGAGTTTTGTTCCTTATCCTTCACTTTCACTTCACTTACAAATTCCATTGTGCTACTTCAAAAACCCATAATCTGCGGTTTGTAAATGCAATAAAAATTAAAGAACGTTCAACTTTTAACCATTAAACTTTTCTGTAATTGATCTCTTAACTTAAATATGAAAGAAGTTATTGATGAAACGGTTGTTTTGTGGCATCAACACAGTTTCGCTGCTTTTTTCTGCAACCGACACAGTGTCCGACTGCTGAGACACTGTGTCGGTGTCGGCTTCCTTCTCTGTCACTCTCTGAGGAATATTATAGGCTCACTGACAGGAGTTTGAAAGGAGTTTAACTCAGTAATTTTAATCGGTAATCAGCTTGAATTGAAATAATCCTGGTTGCATCAGCTCACTGATGTTTAAACTATATTGTCTTCGTGATAGAACCAACCTGGTGCATTTTTTCTCGTCTTTGTTGCAGTGTGTCAAAATGTCAAAAAAGACTCTTACAATATGTTTGCCTCTTGGTATATTGCTGACAGCATAAGGGTATTAATAAAGAGTTTGCATGGACCATGCATCGAATCCCATGTTTTCAGGTGACAACAAATTGGGATCTCGATTAGGACAATATCTATAGGACAATATTGAGATAGCACAGTTCAATCCTTCCACTTTCAAAAAACAATTTTCCACATGAATGTCTGTATACTCAGCGCTAAGTATGTGTTTATCTCTTGAGTGTTTGCAAACGGGTTAGTATGTTTGCCTTTGTCTCTCAGCTGTGTGTTGTTTGGGGACTTTATAAGCACACATTTCTAGCTGCGCTATTGTGCATTCACACTTCTCAGCAAACGTTTTTCTGCCTCTCAGTTTGCTTCTAGATCAAATTAATTGCAGCAGTTTATTTACAAAGCAAAATAAGCAATTCCACCAGCTATACAAAAACCTCTAAACCACCTAACTGGCAGCCAGTATTACCTCCAAAAATACCCCCATGCTAACAGACACGTGCACGCAAAGGCAAAGAGCAACACAGGCAGATGCAAGAGCAAATCCAAATGTGTGCTGTGTTGTGTTTTTCCTCAATCCATCTATCATCCTAACCGCTTGTCCTCTATAGGTCGTGGGAGTGCTGGAGCCAATCCCAGCTGTCACTGGGCAAAAGGCGGGGTACACCCTGGACAGGTGTGCTCCAGCCCTTTAAGTTGAATTTGTTAAATTGTCTTACTCATCGTGGCTCATTCTGTCATTTCATTTTCCTGTTCAAAAGGTGAATGTAGAGAATTGTTTTAGTGCCCAACAGGGAGAAACTACTCTCTCACTAGTTTCAATCAGGTATAATGAGACCATTTGTCTCAGTGCTACATAAGAACAGAGCTTATCTCTGTGTTTGCCATTAGAGGTGCTTATTTCCCCAAGAACAGCCCACTGTCATTAATACCTGCCACACAACTAGACAAAGTTCTATCAAATGCTCGTTTTCTCTCTTGAGTCTTAAACATTTTTTTTCTGTTGCCCACTTTGTTTGGGTTTTTTTAAATTTTCAGCACGAGAAGACCTCTCATTCAACTTTCTTTTTCCTCTTTCATTATCTCCCTCTATGATTTTTAGCATCCCTCTCTAATCCAATGCTTTAAAACTTCTGAAAGGCGATCTAGAGACCCTGCATGGATGGAGAAATTCATTATCTTCTCCTCCTGCTGTGCAAATTGCCATGTCGCTGTTCACATCTGATCAGTAGATAATTGGACAGTTCCTTATCTGAGGGACCTTCTAACCTTTTCACAAAGACGTTTTGATGTTTTTGCTGAGCTCATCACATCGATGAGTCCCACCTTTCTCTCCTGACTAATGTGTGTTTTGTGCTGGGGTTTAAGCCCTCATGAACATCACTCCCTAAGCTTCCCTTTGCTCCAAGAATTAATCTTCCAGGTGCTGACTCGCTCCAACATTGTTCTTGCTTGAATAAGCTAATTTGAAATTTTGCATGTTAAATAAAAAAATGTTCAGTTTCCGTTTTTGGATGCAGGCCTTGTTTTTTAGACCAGAGAGAATACAGATGCCTTCAGGAGGCGCCGTCAAGGTTTTTACACTCGTAACTTCTGCTGCCGGCTTTTGTTCAGCGTCGACCATTACTGCCCAGTCATGGCTTGTCCAGCTTTCAAAGTTACATCCTTTACGCCTTGTTTGTGCTTGCCTGCCAAATAGTTGTTGGGGGTTGTGTGTGTATGTGTGGGTGTCTAGTCTAAATGATGGGGAGGAGGCCTTTATAAAGTCCAGAGCCCATGTTAGGGACAGAAAGAGGGGCAGCATTAATCTAAGAGTTCAAGCCTATAGTTGTCAGCCTGTACGGGGTGGGAGGGGTGAGGAGAGCTGAGACACTGACTTAAAGGCCTTTAGGCTGAACAATAGCTCTGCTGTGTTAAGGAAAAAGGCGAGGAGTTCACAGTTCAACGCTCCACATCCTTTTTCTTTAACTCTTCTCTCACTGCACAAGTCTTTGCTCACCAAGCGTCCACTTTTGACTCTTCGCTTTTTCTCTTTTCTTACGCTCACCTCTGTCCTCACACATCTCCACAGGCACAGTATCCACCTTTTATGCTGCATCTTTTAGCTGAGAGAAACCATCCTTCTGGACGGTAGGATGAACTGTGCTAGCTTGTGTTTCCTTTGTCAAATAGAAATCATAGACGGAGACACTTGGACAAAGATACTGTAACACATTTAGCCTTTTCTGTGTCTGCAGCAGTTTTGTTTAGATGTCATGTTTGAACAAGCTGTTCTTACATGCAGGAAAATCCATTCTGGCAAATTGACAGCTCAAGCTAAAATGATAAACATATTAAATGGGACATCTGCAGCTTAAACACACAGTTCCAGCCTTGTTTAATGGATTTCATTTGTGAAAGTGGGCTACTAAAAACAGGTTAGTGTAACATGAGGAAGTGAAGCACAGGCTCCCATTAACAAGCTACTAACAGATGTATTCAGTATCAAGAGAAACAAGCTCATAGCGTCTTATTGACCAGCATCAATCAGACAAAAAGGGCAGACAGATCCCACAGTTGTCCTGCAAAATAAAAACTAAAAATGTGCAACAGAAACAGCCAACAGAATTTTCCAAGTGTGACAAAAAAACTCTACTGTACTGTACAATCATTTTCTACATCTAAAGGGTTTATTTTTGTCATTATTCATTTCCAGTGAAAACAAATAAAAGCACTTAAATATCAGAAGAAAATGCACATTAAATCCTGTATTATAATAAATCCTTAAATACAATTTTTGCTCATAACTAAATTAAACCCCTTAAAATCTTTGACCCGGTAACACCATTCAGCCCGTTAATAATCAAACTAGTGAATTTCCACTTATTATTTATTTATTATTAATTTATTTCAAAATTTTTTCACTGACTAAAAGATTTTCCAGATCAAGAGAGCATTAACATGCCAGTGTGGAGGCAGTTTCATCACATTTTCTGTTTAGATCTGTGTATTTGGCATACTTTACATGACAGGACTGTGATGGAAATTCAGATTGTGAACAAGAAAAGAATGACTGAGAGTTGTAAGGTGAAGGAGTGAGGGATTATTTTCCCTTCTGTTAAATCCAAATTCCTTTTCTATTCCGCCTTCACCAGGTTTTGGACTCCCTCTGGCCCCTGACGCCTCCCAGTAATGCAATTAAGAGCTATAAGCTTTTTCCCAGGAATAAAAGGGGATGAAAGAGGGATTGTTCCCTGCCTCACTGGAGTTGGGAAAATCTGTGTGTGTTCTCATGTGTTTGTGTGAAGATAGATGGATGGAGGGGTGGAGTAATAACATGCTCCTCTCTCTGCAAACCATTCCTCGCAAAACGACACGGAGAAAGGGTTTGAGTCCTTCTTTATCACACACACAGTCGTTTCTCTCTCGCTGCCGCCTCTACTCCCATTGAAATCCTATTGTGTTGCCATAGTGTCAGCGTGACTTTTGTAACAAAACGTCAACCATTCAATGTTTTCCCTCCCAGCCAATATAAAGCCACCGCAGGTTGTTGGGGTTTTTTTAAACGAAAAACCACTTAAGAGAAGTTTAGCATGTTGCAGTATCACTTTGTTTCAGATAGTTGTGGTGCTGTTTGCACACTATGCAGAGTATTCCACCGCGGTTTTTAAATGAATGATGCTTTGGTAATTAGAAGTGAATTGGGTGGGGGGGGGGTAATGGAGCTTAATGAGTCTCATTCCCTCAGGTCAGGAAGGAGGGTTAGAGATAGCAAAGTGAAATGCCAGGATACCCAGCTTGTTTTAAGGCCATTTGGTTGCACGCCTCATCTCCCAGACTTCATGTAAAGACAGAGCGAAAATGTTTCGGTTTCTTCACATTTTAGCCACAGTGAAGCTTAATGTCGTCTCTGCACTACGGCTCATTTCTGTAAACTGTTTCCTGAAACGAGGTTATTCAACTCAACACCAGTGTGTTATATGGTGGTCATAATGGATTCTTCATATGTCGAAGGTGCTTGTTTCTGCTGCTTGTGTGTTAAAACTGTATTTCAAGCTCATAAACCTATATGAGCTTCTGTAGTGTTACTACTGGGCTCAGTGGCAGTAAATAGACAGTTTTTGTTACCGAACGTGTAGAATCCTCTCCGTCATACCTACAGATTCCGCCAATTTTACATCGTTTCACTCTATATTTCTCAACATGAACAAGTGTATTCTACTGAACAGAGGGGGGGTGATAGTAAAAGTAAACAAAGCCATTAAATGCAGTTAAGGGCTTGTTAAAAATGTGTTAAAATTACAGCCACACACACTATGTTGAAGGGTTTTTTATTTCAGACGCAATTGGATTTCCCTCCCTTCTGTTTTTTTTGCACGCTCTACCCTGGATCTGTCACTACGCCAGAGTTGTTGGTTGTTTTGTGCGTTCCGCGATGGCGTGGGCAGCACCGAAGCAGTATTGGGGTGCGATTGAGAAGATAATTGGCTTTTTACTGAAGCAGTTTTATGCTGATGCAATTGAACCAGTGCGTGGCGTAAAGGTTAGGGCGATATTAGGCCCCATACAAATGAGAGCAGGAGAATACACAGTGAGGCAGATGCCAAAGCCAATCTCTTCTTTTAGCCTAACTGGAGGAAGTGTGTGTGTGTGTGTGTGTGTGTGTGTGTGTGTGTGTGTGGATTGTGTACTCTGCTGACAGAGTTAGATTTTCTTTTAGGTGGAACAATCGAAAAAGCCAGTGGGGTGTCGACTATAGACACAGATAAGCAACTTCAGTTTACCCTTTAAGCAATTGCATATGCAAATAGACAGAGGAGCTAATGTTCACACATTTATGTATATATGGACGCCGATGCTGACAAAGGAGTTGAATAATGCAGTGAAAATTAATTTACAACAATTCTAATAGTCAGCTAATTAATAAACGTGACCACTAAACAATTAATGAAGCAGATTTTTTCCCGTTTTGTCGGACTTCGAAATTGAAACTCGCAGCCCTACTAGTGCATACACACGAACACTATGGCATTTGGTTCACACCCTTGCTTACTTCCACAACCCCCATCTTTCCTATTAACACACTGTTTTTCTCCCTCTTTATGATAAATGTTTAATAATTCAAAGCCCTGCCTTCCCTCTTCTTCACCTCTCTGCTCCTTTGTGTGTGATTGTGTGTTGCTTTGCTCAGCTCTCTGCCAGTGAGCTGTGGTGCTTTGGCCAGTCTCTGAGTGCCTTTGGTTGTAGTGAGGCAAATCAGCTGTGGCAGAGCTGTAAATTATTCCTCTGGAAGGCTGGAGCCCACACTAGCTTCCGTTTGCCATACCTTTATCAGGACCCAGTCGGCTCCTATGGGCCCCTTATCTGTCAGGTCTGAAAGGCCCCAGCCAAGCAATATCAATGACCACAAAAAAGGTTGTTGTGCAGGGAGAGAGAGAAGATGGACAGAATGTGTGGGAGGGAGACAAAGAGGAAGGAGGGGAGGGAAGTGGAGGAGAGATCCTGTTGGGAACAGCACAAAGCTATTATGTGTTAAATAAAATTAAGGATGTGGCAGTGTAGTGGGGAGAGGAAGTAGTTCTGTCTGATAAAATGTTATTTTTTTCTGTATCTCGTTCTTTAAATTGTGAACCTTACCTCAATATGTTGTCAACCTATTTTGCTGTCATTTCATGACTGAGTTGAGTCAGGTTGTAACGTTCATTATATGGGTCAGTATACAAGAAGTTCACTTGAACTGAAATCCATAGTTGCTGATTAGTGAATTTGGAGAAATTGGTAAAACAAAGTGATGATAAAGTAAAAGTCATTTATCTAACAAATATGCTGAATATTATCTGTTTACAGCTCCTACAAATGTAAATAAATGCTGCTTTTATCAGTAATTGCTACATTTAATTCGCAGACCTAATGGACCCAATTTCTAAGCAGTAGTTCTCTTAATCTTGTCGTCATCGTCTTTCACACCAGTTTCACTGATCCTTAGTCGTGCTTAGAAGAACTTTAGTGCCTGCTTTTCTTTGCTTTTTGGCGAAGCCCACTTTTTCATGACTTCAGTGCTTTGTTCCTACTGTCAAAACAGCTTCTTCTCATCTTATCTTTTGTTCCATCTGACATCTTCACATGCAACATTTCACACTTCTTTCTGTGAAAAACAGCTGTTCTGTTCAGCACACATCGACTCCATATAAGAAAGAAGTCCATGAACTAAATTTTATTTTACATAAACATTTTAAAAAGATCTTACCCGCGCTTTAACAAAATGAAGGAGAGGCTTTCGCTTCGTTTTGCTGTCTCTTAGTTTAAGACTGTGCAGTATTGTAAATGTGATCTTTAAAGCTTTGTTTACATGGTAGACAGGACTCTGCTGTCTCGTCCCCCTCACCCTCACTCCTTCACCGCATGAAAGAGGACTTCCTTGCATTCTGATCATGGGCCTGTCTGTTCGTACACAATCTAAAGAATACTAATCAGCAAGGCCCCCTCCATTTTCAGACTCTATTCAGTCAAGGATGGTAGAAAATAACAGGGGACATATGATAAATGGTTTGCCACATTTTGCTCTTACGTATTATCTACTGTAAGTCTAATTTTTCCATCGTGCTGAGCTACAGATGATGTGTGTGTGTGTTGCAGAACACAGAGAATTGGATTAAAACAAAGTTGGTTTTATGAATATCATTACTTTGGACTTTGACTAGTTTTATTTTTTTATTTTTTATTTTTTTTAGTTTCAACTAGGCCTCAAAAAATGCCTTTCAAAGGAACTAGACTGCAATTAAAAACAATTGTTTTCTGCTCATTTGACTACTAGGAATATACATTTGGATTAAGGTTATCATTGCTTTTTTTTTCACTTTTGCTTTCCAACATCAGCTCAAACATAATAGGCTCCATTCTCTATTCAATAATTGAATAGAGGTAAATTACAAAGACCACACGATGACCTCAGCCACTTCCTTATTAACTGCAGTGTTGTCTCATCACGTGCAAAACCTATGTTGTTGCTATTTGCCTAACCGTCAAGGTTCTTGTGAAACAATGGACACCACACAAACCAACTGCGGTTGATGACCTTTTATTTCTTGGAGCTCTTCAGATCTGTTTTATTAAGAATGACCACATTTCTCTTCACACTGTCTTATGCATCTTTCTATTGGTGCATTTGTAAAACAATACCTCATTCTCATGTGAGTGGACAGGCTAACTTTGAATGCTGATCATTCACACTGAGAGGGTAGGTTTTGCCAATAGTCAGATGAGAATATGATAAAGAACAGAGAAGTGTGAACAGTCAGGTTTCAGTTTTCTTTTTTCTTCAACCTATTAGGAAAATTTCAGTGCTAAACAGTGCTAAAAAGTTAAATTCCTACTTTATTCCAGCTTCCTCCATCTTCACTCCCAGAAAGAATCCATGTGTAAAGCCCAGATCAGCTTATCTGCTAACCAAGGCTCTGGGTGGTCAGACCGGTTCAACAAACCCCCTAGAGCCTGGCACAAGCTGTACAGAAACACACACATAACTCAGACACAAACACACACAGAGAGAATGAGAAAACATCATTGCCATCCAGGGGTACTTTCCAGAAAACCTAATGTGGTGTATTTGACCCGTGTGCTCACCCTACTTTTTTAAAAGCATTATGACTTTGCCAGAATATTGAAAGACAGCCTTGTGTAAGGTTAAAGCTCTGCTGTTATCAGGCTAAGCCAGAAAGTACAGGCCATCTTCCCTTCTCTGTATGTGGTGGCAAAAAGAGAAAGATGAGAAAAAAACAAGGGGCTGTCAACCTGAAATAGGCAATTTTTTGTACACAAATATATGCACCTAGGCACACGACTAGGTATTCTCTTTCAAAAACATAGACACAGACCCAATTTTCTGTTTTACCTGTAGGGGCCTCCAGGATGAGACCAATCAGGCCTAAATACCCCACCACCAGGGAGATCTTTGATGACTGTTGCCCAGCCTCATTTGAAGCTGAGCTCATTGCAGGCTTCCCTGTGGGATGCAGCATCAAAAAACAGCCAGTGGGAAAAAAAGACCTGGGCCAGGATGAATGTGTGTGAGAGTGTTCTGTGGCTGCACATGCCCAGTGTGTGTGCAAATGTGAAAGTGTGGTGAGCATGTGAGTCAATGTATGTGCTCACCTTGCTGTTCGTCTAAGAACTGCCAGTTACGAGCAGTGAAAGAGGACAGAGGAGGGAGGTGTTACCAACAGTCCCAGCCAAGTAGCCAGCATTTCCATTTTGTTTGCTGCAAGCTGAGTGTGAAACTTTGATGAAGAGCAATTTGCATCTTTGGATGGCTATGAAGAGGATGGCTTTGTTCGCTGCCACCGAAAAACCGTGCCCGCACACTGCTGGCTCCAAAACACTGCCCACCCCACCACCAACCAGCACCCACCCTCTGCCCTTCACCCTCCGCCCTCCTGGCAGCACTTTTCTGCTGCTTTGGCCATCAGCTATTCCACCATTGTGTTGTGTGGCCAAGTGCACCTGCTGGGCGCCCTTTCATCAAACCTCCTGGGGTTTTTCAAAGCGATCCAAGGGCAGCTCCCCAACCTCCCCACACAAACCTAAAATCAGACAGATAGGTGGAGATGCAGATGCAAAAAAGGAAAGTGTGCATTCGCATGAAGTAAAGGCAGTTTTTGGAAACATGTTAATGCATAATTACTTTTCACCTCGGTGTCCGTAGATGAGAGGAGGTGGCTGTAGGTAAATGGCAACTGTCCTCGGTACATATAGTAGTGAATTTTGCACAATCTTTCAGAAAATTTCAACTGAAAGAAAGGTTTCCCACTGTCCCGTTTATTAAAACTGAACAAGCAATCCCCTGTGACGGTTCAAACAGGGAAATGGTTAATGAAGGGGGATGTCTGAGAGAAGACAGAGGGGTTAGGGTATTGTGTGTGTGTGTGTGTGTGTGTGTGTGTGTGTGTGTGTGTGTGTGTGTGTGTGTGTGTGTGTGTGTGTGTG
>JAUYWH010000020.1:19140571-19157929 GCA_034779795.1 Ctenopoma multispine | reverse complement strand
TGTGTGTGTGTGTGTGTGTGTGTGTGTGTGTGTGTGTGTGTGTGTGTGTGTGTGTGTGTGTGTGTAATTTGTGTAATACGTTGAGAGGCGAGTGTCTGGGTTGTATTTGTATTCCAGTGGCCCGTGGTATCCGTGGATACACCCAGGTGACTGGGAAGCATGCAGAAGGAGGAAGTGGGAGAGCAGTAATTTCACAAACGTGCCCCTGATACCCACGATGATTAAAAAGAACCACACAGCGAGAGGTAACTTTAGGCCAGTCGTTCCCAAAACATGCTCATCTGTGGCTACATCCTTAATGACTTGTTTTGTATAACTGCTGAACATAATATTTAAGTGATTAGGACAAAAGACAGTAAAAAGCAAAAAGGAAGATGTTTAATTCACTGCATTGCCTGAATTAAAATATTAAAAGCAGTGTTTAAAACAGAAGAAGGAAAAAACTCAACTAATCCTCTGTAGTGAATTTAAATGAATGATTCACAAGACAGGAACCTGAAAAGAATAAAGGTCTCTTATATTTTTTTAACACCTGAGCTGTGTTGGATTAGCAGATTTTTTTAGAGATAACTACACAATTACTAATAATTTACTAGCACTTTGAACAATGTTACCATAACTGTATGTGTTACTCAGATATATCACTCACTACTCTGTTACTTCATTGGCTGCTGGGATTCCAAGAATTGTGAACACAGTAAAAACATGGAGCCAACTCTGTGTATTTTTTTGGAAATGTGACAAACACCCACGTCCCGTCACGGGGGACTATTTCAGGCGACGCCTGCTGACGGCATACAGGCCTTCATTGTCATAGAAATGAACATAAACACATAATTATGCTGTAATTAACAATCTATGATTGAACAGTGGTGGTTTGGTTATGTTGGGGCACAACACCTACTTGGTTAGTTTCATTTAATAATAAGGTTTAGTAATAATAATTTACTTTATTGATCCCCTTGAGGGAAACGTTTGATGGACAGCTGCCAGACAGTACACGTCAGCACTACTACAGGGTTCCAGTGTCTTGTCCAGGGACAACTTGACATGTAGCCAGGAGGGACCAGGATCAAACCATTCACCCTGGGATCCATAGACAACTGCTCGACCCACTGAGCTACTTACTACCTCTAATTATTGACTCATTATGAGAACCTAATTCCAAGATGGCTTAATTAGAGTGATATACACCCAGTGCCTACCGGTAAAAACTCTTTTCTTCATGGTCTCAGTCTGAATTGTTCACTCCATGTCCCACATGTTATATTTTCTCTTGACCATATCAGACGTTCCTCTAGAAAGTTACCAACAACATAAATACATAAAAAAATAAATATAATACTTAACCATGTGTGCTTTTTGATCTTTCAAACCTTTCACAGATTTGTCCTATAATCACTGTCTGAGAGAAACAGTTTTCGGGACAATTTTAGTTGCAACGCTATAGTTGAAATTCCAATATACTGTGTTGAATTAACATTAAAACAAGCCACTCGCTGCAACCCGCCCATTCAAGGTTGAGATGTCATGAGATTATTTCAAACAGATGAGCTCATTTGGCCAGCTTACAGGAGTACGATGATTCATGAGCCACAACAAAGGCTTTGCAATGCTTCCTTCCACATCCCTTTCTTTCTCCCCTCCTAATGTTCCCAAATCAGGAAGCTTTGTGGGCCAATGAAAAGAGCTTAGTCATTGTGTAATTTCATTCCTGTACTCAATGATGATGGGGACATGTAAGCCTTAAAGGGATTAGTAGAGAAAACATGATTACTTTGACAGTGTAAACCTGTTGGAGACACCAGTGGTGTAGCTCAGAAGAGGGGAGCGTTCGTATCAGTGAGTCACACCACTGATCAAGCAAACTTTAGCCTCACGATGGAAAAGTCATGTGGTTACTCACACTTTGTCTAATTGCTATTGCTTTTTTTTTTTCCAGTTCAAACGTATCTGTAAATTAACATTGAATAAATGATGTCCATTAAAGTTGTTGTTTTTTTTTATCACTCTATTGTTATATTCACTCTTTATTGTTTTATATTGTTAAAAACTCAACAGGAGCAGTTGGGTTGAAAGAGACCTCTGGCATTCCTGACCTTGCGTGTAGCACCTCTAGAAACAAAGGAGAGAGATAATTAAAGAAAATAACAGTAATGATCTATAAAGTCCATTTGGAACATTCACATCTTTAATCCACCTTAATAAGTGCTGTTAAATTGTTGTTTTTACTTTACGTTGAGCTATTATGTTCATTATAATTGGGAAGAATTCAGCTCTTCAAGAGGGGCGATCCTTTTTGTTTTGAGCATGTAGTAAAAAAATTATTATATTTTTGTGTCAATATCATATTCAATAAATCTATAGGCATATATTTTCGTCACTTTTGACTTACAGCCTCATATTCAGATGTTTTTGTCACATTGAGGTTTTTCCCACTTAGTTTTCACTCTTCACTCTGATCTCAGGACATGATCCTTTCATTCAAAAAGTTCTTTATTTATTTTTCTAATCAGTGATCACAAACAAAGCAGACAAAGGAAGGGACAACTGGCTGTTTTCCAAAGGGAAAAGGGGTGGGCGTAAGAAAGAGGAGGGAGCAAGGGACCGAGCGAGCATGCAATAGAAGCAGGAGGGGAAGGGTGGAGAGGAGAAGCAGATAAGGAACATGGAGCGAATGAGCGTGGCAGGAAAGACAAAAGACGGGAAGCTGTGTACAGTGTTTTGTTTTGCTGAGAGCACAGCAGAACACAGAAAAAGGTGGGATCAGTGTGTCAGAAAAAGTAATTGCATTCTGCCATCGCCTCTGCAAGATCTAAGCAATGCAAAGGAGCTGGTTGTTGGTTTTATTTTTTTTGTCTTTGTCACCTTGGCCCTTCTCTTACGTTTTTTTTTTTAAATTTTATACCAAAAGTTTGCACAGCTACGACGTGTTAACTGTACAAGTAAACACACGCAGATACATGCATGACCTTACTCCTGGTGACCTTTGCGGCTCCCAAGCGGCAGCCATTTGTGATTGAAATGAATTCTTTTTGCTTGCCAGCAGCGGGAGAATTTTGTCCCTCTCTTTTGTCTGTGTATGCCCAGGCTTTGTTGGAATCCCCACCGCACCCCTCTTACTCTCCCCTCTCCCCAACCACTCCCTCCAGCGAGTGCTGATTTTTGATAATAAGCCCAATTTGTCATGTGGGCCGACGAGCAGTGCGCCACACGTGTGCTGTTTGGGACTTGAATAGCAATGGTGGAAGTGCAGGGCATTGAGAGGGGAATTACGAGGCTCACAGTGAACGTCGATTCATACAGCCAGCGGGGACGTTGTTTTGCTGGTAAAAGGCTTTTTTTCTTTCTTTTTGTTTTGGGGAGGGGGCTGCAGAAACCCCGCCCGTTTCCGCTTGTCCATCAGTAACTCACTAGAAGAGTAATTACAGAAGAGAGTGTATGAATTTTTATTTCGCCACACACGGCACTTTGTGTTTAGAACATGTGGTTATGTTAATTAAACTGACACCAAAGTTATTCATAATTTTGCAGTTTTGTGTTGATAAAATGGTTTGACCATTTTATACATTCAATATTGACCTTTCTCTATGCTGTCTTTGCAAAGCCTGGTCATTATAGAATACATATATACACACACAGTCTACATGATCGTGTGTCTACTAGCTACACTGTCGAGTTTTCATATACCACTGGATATTCCCTGCCCCCACATAGGTTCTATGGCCCCAGTAGGAAATTTATGTTTTGTGTATGAGGGAGTGTGTGAGTGCGAACTCTAAATTTATGATTGCATAGCTTTATTTAACAGACACCTCTTAAACTCTTCAGCTGTACGCAGCCATTTCTTCGTTTTCCTTTCCCCATGATGGCATCATTCAAACATCATTGACAGCCCCCTGGTGACCGCAGAGCCATATAGACTTTACATGTGTGGGGGGGAGCGTGCTAAAGGACTGATAGCTGATATCATTAAAATGATGACCCCGTCTGGGGTAGTGAGCGTCTGACAGTCTGATGAGATTGGAGTGTTGAGGTGGCACATGGGGGAAGGGACAAAGTGTGTATCTGTGTGTGCTTGTGTGCAAGTATGTCTGCAAGTAACAGGGCTGATATCAGTGTCTGAGTGTTTAATAAATCAATGCAGGTCAGGTCTGAGAGCCGGATGTCACCCAGATGGCCTGTTAAAGGCATTTGTAGTGTGTGTGTGTGTGTGTGTGTGTGTGCAGTAGTAGGTTTCTCTGTGCATATGTCACTTCTAATGAGAGGTACTGAAGCAGAAGATATGACCTCATAGTGCCCCAGAGACATCTTAAAAAAAAAAAGAAAAATTACCATTGCACACTTTGTTTGGTACACACCTGTAAATGTCGTCACCTGCACACCCAATTTGCCTTTTTCCACCTCTTTGAGCTATTTTTCTACTATGTTGTACTATTTATGTATTTATGATGTATTTTAGGTGCTCATGTGAAGGACTGATCAGCTTCATGTTGTACAAACAAAAACAAGCCAGGCCCCGTTTGTTTCTCCCTCACCATGTGCTCCCACAATGGCCCCTTTTGTGCTGCTACTTATTTAGCAGTCTCTGAAACTAACACAGCGCGGCGTACAAAGCGACTGCTCTATGATCTCTCTGACGAGATATACACTCACCCTCACAACCCGCAGCAAATACGCTCATGTTTGTTTGTCTCAAAAGCTATAGCTAACAGCTTTCCAGGCACACCATGTCCAAAAGGAAGGATGCTGGGAGATGACGACTGAATAATAGAATGGAGCCTAAGCTAGAGGGGAAGTGATGGGAAGATGATTATGTTGAACGAGGACAAACAAGTTGAATTTATGTGATTTTAAGAGAAATTTCAGAAACGTGTGCGCGTGTGATAACGGTGAATATTTAAGCTCTGTCATAGCAGCTATGTGAGTTTAATTACATTGGGGAGGAATAAAGAAAGAGGCTGATGCTTTTCATCTCATGACGAGCAATTTCTTCTCATTATATGCGTTTTGTTTCTGATTCTGTGTTTGATCACCATCATGTGTCTATACATTTATTTTTCTTCTTCTTCTTTACTATTGTCGTGCCTGTTCTGCTTCACTTCCAAGCTGCTTTGTGGAGCTGTAATGCCCCAACTTACATAAGAGGCAACAAGGATCAGGGACTGGGATGTGACAGGCTTTGGGAGGTCTTAGGCTTTGGCCTGTGACTGATGCAGACTCCATCTTCTAACATAACAATGGGAAGCCAAGGGGACAATGGTTTAACATTCCCAGAAGTATTTTTCTCTTCAGCCAACCAGATCTTTGGAGAAAAAGGCTCACTGGTCATTTTTACAGCTGTGTACTGTCAATGCATAAAACTGCTCATTATGGGAAACCCTGGAGTTTTATTTTTCAGTCAGACTAATCTTTTAGTATCTTTTATTTGACGCCAATATTTCATCTAAAACCCACTTGCTGTAAATTTGACCTTTGCGTCAGTGACATCTGTAAATGATGAGGTTGGGTTGGGGATAGTGACGCACATTAGACTCTTCGGAATCACATGTCAGACGGTAACAGAAGAAGGAAACGTCCACCAGGGCAAACATGAGTCATGGCATTGTCAGCGTCATTTTAGAGTAGTAATATTTGGTCAAGGTGTCGCACAAACAGAACTGGCTCCGAGGGCATGACTCTAACAAAGATAGCTGGTTGGAGCATCATGTTGTTTAGTGTGTGTGTCTGTGTGTGTGTGTGTGTGTGTGTGTGTGCACCTTTAGGTAATGTTGTTTTGACATCAAGTTAACATTTTATAATTAATTAATTCAAAATTGATATCATTATTCTGCACCACAGCCTCTCTCGTCGGGCACCTCTCAAAGTTAATCCCTATTAAAGCAAAGTGAGTCATACAAAGGCTCTTCTCTGAAAACTTGGAGGACAGAGAAAGTGGTGCAGTTGATCCTTTTCTCAAAATGAGTAAACAGATTCAGACTTAAGCAGAGGTATAAACAGATAGCTGTGCAGACACACACACACAAGCTGGATTACACTTTTTTTCCCCAAGTATTACTATATGAGTTGGAGCTGACAACTGCATCTTCCACACAGCATTTTAGTTGCATTGATATTAGAGTATTTTATCCCATTTTTCTTCTAAAATCCTTTGGATACTGCTGCTGTGAGATGTGTTTGCTACCTTTGCAACACTATGCTTTGTTGTAGTATTTGTCATATTAAAGGAAGCTATTTATTTCTCTAAAGCATGGATGCACCTGCGTGCCGAAGATCCTTTCGGGTGGTTGGAAAGTAAAGGATTTTGCTGTTGAAAGATGATATTGGTCCCACAGAGAAATGGTGTTGTTACGGCAGTCAGACATGCACAAAGACTTATTTAGATCAAAGAATATACAGAGAGAAGTATGTTTTCTAAATTGTACATGCAAACATTTAAGTGCATATATATATATGTATATATATATGTATATGTATATGTATATGTATATATATATGTATATGTATATGTGTGTATATGTATATATATATATGTATATATATGTATTGGTCAGGCTCCTATTTACCTTTGATGCATCATACCAATGATTCACTTGTGTTCCTGTCTCAGAAATCCTTGCCTTATAGTCCGACAGGGGACATTACAAAATGCTAACAAGCTGCTTTGAACTGATAGGTGGTATTTGATGTGCTGTGAGGAGCGTAATAAGCTGTAAGTGTATTTGATCTGCCCAGCTGCCTGGATTGCCGGTCTATGAGTTCCCTTCACATCTCCAGTGTGAGTATGACGCACACACCTGCGAGCATGCATGCTTTCAAATGCAGGTGCAGATAAACTTAGCTGTGTAATCTAAACTCTGACTTTTCTGTTAAAACGTGTACTCATTCACGTCTCATTGTCGTCAATGCAAGGCTGATTCTAGCAGCAAATTAGTTTGCCTTTGAGGACTTTGGAAAAGTTTGTGTTTGGCATTTAATTTACCATTTGAGTTGCCCTTTTATTTTCAGCCACTGGGTGGGTGGAGCATGTCTTGATTATGTCTTTGTTTCTCCTCTGTGTGGGTGGGCTAGTGTCTGGCGTTGCTGGTATCGAAGTTACTTGAATGCAAAAGTCAGAAAGTTCTTTCAAGAAATCAAAGAAATGCTACATTAGTACTGCAGTTAGTGTTGTATTCCTGTATTTCCTCCACAATATCTCTTTGTCTCCACCTGGTTATTAAGCATTTAATCTTCTTACAAGACCAATGTTATGCTTGTCTACTATACTGCATCCTTCTCTCTGTTCCTCGCTCACACACAAACAAACATACTGGTTGGGGAATAGTCTCCGCTCTATCACGGTTCAGCCCCTTCACTGATGAACAGCCTCTTTCCCTCTACTGACATGCTCCGTTCTTTAGGTCTTTAGCCGATCACAACACTGTAGAGGACCATCTATTTTCTTTCGCCCACTCACAACAAGCTGAGAGACTTTGAGGATATGAGCTCAGAAAATAGAGCCAACTCCCTTCCTTATCCTTGTAGCAGAAACATTTGAGTCAGATGCCTTTGATTTTATCAAAGACATGTATGCTGAAATTCAAATTTTGTCTGCACTCCAGTGCTTTGCTTGAATGCAGCAAGGTAAAATTCCCTTTTGCATTGTATTTGAATTCATCCTTGGACCACTATAATAAAAAATAATCAGAGATTCTAAAAATATCCTTACAAAAAAACATGTTTTATATGTGAATCTTAAAAAACTCATTGTGCTAGTTCTGACAGAAGGATGGTAAATAATGACTGTACAACAGACCACAGTTATTGGAGGAAATCAACTAAATCAACAGGGATTGCGGTCAACAGTTCCCTATTAGAGGCATCACACTAGTCCCTTAGCTATTATTTTGCTGTTGGATGTTTCCTTTCTGTCTGGCTGTGTGTGTATATATGTTTGTGTAATGAAGCTTGTAACTTGACCTTCACCTGTCCTCAGGTCAAACAATAGCGTCCAGAATCATGTCATCAGTAGGATGTGGTGATGAATCCTAAGAGGTTTCCAGCGTGTGCGACTGTGTGTTTGTGTGCATTGTGCGGGTACATCAGTAGATCAACTTAGTCACTCATTGATCATGGGAGTCTCTAGAGAATGCCATTACCTGAATATCATTGTTGTGAAAATGAACACAGTGTGTCTGTGGAAAACGCTGGACAGCAGCACATTTAATCCTGAACATGTCTTGTGGCACCGCCTGCTAGATGATCACTGCCGTGCATCAATTCTGATTGGTCCTGATTTACTTTATAAAAGTATATTTATATAGAACTATACTACAAGACGGATCATCATGGTGTAATGGTTTTAGTTGCTTGCAGCTTGCAGTTTTACTGATTTTTGGCGAAACCATTGACGTCATAATCATAAATGTAAGCATATTCTTATCTTTATTAAGTAAATGAATAAAGTAAGTCAAGGTTGTTACCAAAATAAAACCCAACAAATATCAATCTTTTGCAAAAGTGATTCTGAATGAACAGCTCTGCGAAACATAAACCAACAAAACCCTTATGAACCTCTATAAATGCAGGTGAAGTGGAATGATGCATAAGATATGAAATTCTGACGGTGCACTTTAAAGTGTACAAAATTAGTGATGACTCGAGAATGTGGATAAAATTTGCTTGTGAGCAAGTGCAACCTTCTCTGGTCTGTCTGCTATTTCACATAAATATTAATCACTGTTTCCCAGGGGATAGAGGGCTAAAATAACATAATGTTCTGCTTCAGCTCTTGGATGAGGGGTGGTATAGGTAAAGGTGTGTGTGATTGTGCACAGTATGTGTGTATGGTTGGCTTGTGTTTGTCTCCACATTGACTCTCACACCTCATATGGCAGGTTTAAGCTGTTCCATATGGATTGCGCTCATATGACAGGTTTTGGTGCATCAGAATGTAAATGTAAGCAGCTGTTTGTGTGTGCATCAGCAACTCTAGAGCAGTATGGGAAAATATTTTTGTGTGTGTGCAGATTTTCCCTGATAAGAATTCTAATGTCCGAATCTTTTACAGTGTATGATCTTATACATCTTGTACATCCACTATTTGGAGAAGATATGTTATCATGGAGATGTGATTGTATTCTTCTTCTCTTCATCTTCTTTGTGTTCTGGTTGTGTATTGCGTTTTTTTCATTCATAGTGTTTCATTCAAAGTCTTATGTTTGTTGCAGCTAAAAAAAAAAAGTTTTATTTCAACACTTATCACAGTATTTCACTGAGTGGAAGCTTTCCTCCCAAAACACTGTGCTGTACACACACTCACACACATCTGAGAGATTTTTTTTTTTTGCATGAAACTAATCACTGTTCATTCAGTATTCAGACCATCGCTGCACTGCACTGACTGCACTCTCATGAATATAATTTTCAGTTTTGAAGATGGATGATAATAGCATTCCATGATGTGCTTTATTGAAATGCTAACATTTTTACTGCTAGTGGGGATGGCATTTTTTAAGTATTCATACTTAACATATGAGTTCTTCTTCCTACAAATGGTTATATCTGTTCACTTATCATCACTTATTTTCTGCTAAACCTGGCCTGCGGTTGTTCTTGATGAAGTTACAAATGGTTGTGTCATTGTTTAATTTTTTTTTGTTTCTCTCCATTGCTACTCTTGGATAAATGTGTGTAACATTTAAGGTTAATTAGAAGCATATTTTATTTCCTCAAGAAGGAACAGCTACACAATGCTTTTGGCCCCCAGAATAAGAAGGGACTATGGTGAATTTTATTATTTTCCTTTTTGTCCTGAAGATAAGAGGAAATGCAAGTTAAGGAAAGGGTTTTAGGAAATTGATATGCTTAGTCTGCTGGCATTTTTAATTAATCCTTTTGTGTGTAATGTGTTATAAGCCTGCATGTCACCAGCAGCAATACACATCCCCACCTGAATTCAACTAGCTGCATTTGGAGAGGATTAAGATGACCTACGATAGGTGATATGAAATGAAGGTGAAGGAAAATCCTTATTTGTGGATGTTTGACATCAGCTTTATTGGGATCTATGGAGGCATCTTCAGATTTCCTGCCCATTGCATAGGGCGTGTGCAGAAAAAAAGATGGGGTTTATGTTAACATGCTGGTAGGAAGGAGACGGATTTATTCAGTTCTTTGTGAAGACTGATGCCATTACACTAGACCCCACCTCAACTCTTGACTCTTTCAATTCTGTTCTCCTATTCCCTGTTCTCTCTCCTCTTTCTATTTACTTTTGTCTTTGGCTCTGACTACTCTTTAATCCCTAGGGACAAACTTTTCATTTATTCTAGACCTACACCTTCTTCAATTCCATCTCTCCCATGTCTTTAAGTCTCCTTTTTTTCTCTATGGTTTATATCAATACTCCTATGCTGTAGGGTGTGTGAATGTGTGGTTTTCTTCAATCTGCCGTACGTTATCATCCATATAAATAAATTTTGCCGTATATAGAAGGCTTTGGTCCCCACTGCTGAGATCCTGTCAGTTTCTCTAGCATGTACTTCATTATTATGGAAGTACTTCTGCCATCAATCACTGCAGTGCCTTTCACCACACACCACAGGACATCCAAGGCTACACACAAACATAATCAACAAGCTATAAAGTGGCTAGTGTTTCCCTTGTTAAGTTGGGTCTTCCAGGGTTGGGCCAATTTATTGTGGTGTTCGCTAGTTTTAATCTTTTCATTAATATAGTTCTGCAGAACAAAAACGGAGCAAAAGCAAAACACGTGGCAGTAATCATGGGTTTTATTTTGTATTGAATTTGTATTTTGCATTGTATTGAGCACAAAGACTCACAGTAAAGACTCACATTTTCTTTCATTAATAGGCACAAAGTCTTCTCTTGAGTCACATTCGAACATTGTATCATTGTGCTATCTAAATCCATGAGACCTGGCTTAGTCATTGGTTCTGACCAAGAAATAAATAGTTCTGCACGTACAGTAAACCCCCCAGTGAACCACACTTGAGTTCATGCACAAATTTAGTAAACAAGATATGATGTGGTAATTAGTGAGCCAAGTGCTGCTAGCAAGAAATTAAACAAGCACATTTCCAAAAAAACATTTTTGTTATGTCCTCCAAAATCTGTTGAAAGAAATTAGTTTACAAACTAATTCAGACAATAAGAGCGTCAGCAGTGTTCACATATACTGATAAAGACTTCATCAGTTTATTCCTTTCTTATTTTCATTATTATTTTTGATACGTTCTCTACTTAGAAATTTATTTCTACAACACACTAGTAGCTTTGAGCTTTAAGCAATCAGAGGCTACATGATGGATAACTGTACATGTACCATCATTGTCCAGAGCTTTAGCCTAGTTAAACTCTGCTAACCTGCGTTTTCAGCTGGTTTTAACTAAGCGTTGATGAGACGGTTTAATGGCAGGTTCACATGAAGGAAAATGGACCAGAAGCACTTATAGTTACTCTCTGCTCATGAGAAGAAAACTTCCCAGACACACTTTTATTATAACACATGGTTGTTCACTCACACTCACACACACTTTCTTGCCATTTGTCAGCCAACTTTGCTGTATATTTCATCATGGCGAGACCAAGCAAGTGCTTTTTCTTGTTCAGATCCTCTGACTGTCAAGCAGAGAGATTTTTTGCTTTTCGCCCACCACAGCTTCAAGTGCTTCAATTTTCCCCTTGCTTAGAGAAAGTGACTGCACAAAACCATTGGAGTCCATAGGCCTACACGAGCCCAGGGTTCTGCAAAGGCTGGACTGGAGTCTGAAGGTCGATCATGTTTGAGGCAGACAACTTGAACAATGGTGCACTGTTCATGCTCACCAAAAAGGGAATCTACTTAAACTAACAATGCTCCTTCATTCTTCCATAAAGCCTTTGGAGCAAAAACCTCTGTGTATGGCATCTCTGTTCCAGGTTCATGCTCATTTCAGAACTACATTCACCTATTTAGAATATGTAAATTATAAATCATCATGTAGACAAATATATTCCAACATGTAGCCACAGCAGTATGGATTCACCAGGAGACCAGAAGCATTTTCCTCCATGCTAGCTCTTAGTGAAATGAAGATCTTATTGTGTAAACCCCCCATGGAATAAGTCTTGACTTAAGTTAAATTTTAATCGTCTGACTTTGTTGCTTGTGTTGAGTAAATTATGAAACTTACTGTTTTTACACTGCATCTCCCAGAGAGTAGTTGACAGTTTGTGTAGATAGTTAGTTTTTTTCTTTTCAACTATCACTTACTCTACTCTGTGATAACTATTGCAACATGAAGATCACTGTGTTAAAAGTAGATACAAAAAAAACTTTCATAAACTGTTTCTTCAACTTTATTTATGTTGGCCGTTTCATTTGTGTCAACAGCAAAGAAGACATGCGCAACCACAGACTTTGCCTGTAAGAATGGACAGTGTGTACCCGCTAGGTGGCGCTGTGATGGAGAACCGGAGTGTGCAGATGGTTCAGACGAGGCCGATGCAATATGCAGTAAGTAAATGTCCAGACACACACAGTCAAACACAACCACACCTAGACAAAATGTGCAAAGAGTGCAAACAAACGGAGGCGGAGGAAAGGCCATGACAGTCAGGTAGGTAAATACGTTAGAGTTTTCTTAAAGCTGCATTTCTTTATTAAAAACTTTATTAAACTATAGAAAAACACTAAATCTGAAAAACACAGAACGTACACAGGTTACTTACACACGTGTTACTAGTTGACACACGTGCATGCATTTAACATCTTTCAGCAGAAATTACTCCCAAGGTGGCTTTTTCTCTGTGTGTCACATTTTGCTGAGCTCCAGTCACTGTCTCTTTTGTGTTCATTGCCTCAGAAAATGGCTTTCAGTTTTTAGTTTAGTTTTTTTTTTTCTTGTTGGCTGCACCATCAGAGCCAGGAATTCCGTACACGGTTTGAACAAGGCCACAGAGGGCACTACAATGGAAAAGATGTGTATTGCTTTTAACCAGCGTGCTTTGGAAAGTAAGAATTAAGGAAAACAATTAGTCAACCCTCAATCAGTATTGTTTTTTATTAGCTGTATTGCTGATGCTCACTTTACAGAAGGTAGCTGCATATAGTGAAAATAAGTGTGACGAAGCAGTTCCTGTGGAGGAGAGTGCAGCTAGTGTAACAGAAGCAAAATGAAAAGGTTTTATAGTGCAATAGTGAATCATGTTTCATGAGGTTCATCAAGAAAGTGTTCTCTGCATAAACTAGTGTAATTGTGAAATATTACCTACCTTACCTATTACATTCATATTTTACATGTGGTGATGTCACTTGCTGCAATTATGAAAAATGTAACAGTGCCTGCTGCGTTGTTTAATTTGCAGCAGATCATGGTTAACCTGCATTTGTGTGTGTGTGTTTTGTTCAGAAATGAAACAAGCACAAAGGAGAAAGAGACTGAATAAACTGTGTGTGTGTGTGTGTGTGTCTGTGTGTGTGTGTGTGTGTGTGTGTGTGTGTGTGTGTGTCTGTGTGTCTGTGTGTCTGTGTGTGTGTTTTAAGGACTAACATCAGAAGAGTTAAAGGCTTTGAGAGATATGAAGTTTTTATTCTCACCGCTTGGATTGGAAATTGGAGAAACTTGGAGTCTTTTAGGAACAAATAGTAAAGGTTAAATGAATACTCCGACACAAGGCTTTTCAGCAGATACCAAATAGCTTTTTAACTTCATGAATGTTTATTTGTATGTATTTTAGTATTTTTAAGAGATTGGATGTGAGAGTTTAAAGGAGATAGTCAAGGTGGGTATAGTCTTTAAGGTCTTCATGGTTTGAAAAAGTTATGTCAGTGACGTAGGACTATAAAATATACAGTATGGTCCACAGACATAGCTTAAATAGGTATGTTTGAGAGATAATGAGAGTGTTGTTAAAGGTTATGATTGGGATGATTATATCATAAATATCATTAATACAAGTAACATACTATTTGACAATGTAGCGGCCCGCAGTTAATTTGTCATTTGGTTACTACATTTTTAAATCTGCAACTAAAGTTTAATGGCTGAGCTTTTGTGAAGGCAGTTTTCACATCAACAATGGGACCGTGTCACATAACAACCTGCTGCCACTGGGGGAAAAAAGGTAACTCAATTTGCTACAATGGGCTGAAATGTACACTAGTGTTCTGCTTAAGGTACTTTGGCAAATGTACCAAGCTTGCTTCAGAACTATACAGCATTCTCGAATTTGATGAACATTCACACTTGGTTAATTCGTCAACTATCTCAAACCTGTCCAACACTAAAGAAGAACGTGGATGTGTTTTGCTGTAATTGGCTTAAACTATTATTGCTGCTGTATATAAGTTACAGTTCTGTAACGTAATTGGTTGGCAGAGTTTGGAATTATTCTTATTAGGAATCAGGAATTTTATGGTGGTTTGCAGAAGGCAGAAGTTGTTCAACATTTCACTTGAAACAGGTCAGTGACTAGAAGGAGAACTGTAGGATACAGACGTAACATGACATTCATTTCACTATAAATCCTATATTAATCTCACACATAACCAATGTTTCCTCCAAAGATAAGTCACAGGACAGAGCAGAACTACTAGAGGTCAGTCATTTCACTTATGTCTTATCTCAGAGCTCACTTCCATACGAGCGTCCATACGAGTGTAACAACAGGCCATCTCCTGTTTGCAGTTTTATTAAGATGATTTTCAAAGAGGTGATCAAAGAGGCCTTTGAAGATTCTCAAAGTAATAAGTCTGATTGGAAAAGACCAAGGACCTGTGGGTGTGCATGTGCATGCACGTGCCTGGAAATGCTCTGAATGTGTGCGCTGGCACAAGCATGTGTATAAAGGTAGACCTCTGTATTTGGCTTTCATCGCAAGGTGAATCTGTAAGTCATTTCGTCAGATTAGTGGACTTGTGGTTAAGTCTCATTATGTCTAATCAAGGTCAGGCAGTGGTAGAACTTCTCTAACTTTCTCAGCCACATTGATCCTCACAGCTGTCTGTGTATGTATGTGTGCATGCTGCAGAATGTGTGGGTGCAAATGCATGTGTATGTTTTAATCAGAAGAGTATCACTTGAATGGGATAGTATTAAAACTGCTAGCTTCATTTATAGTATCATATGATCCAAACTTATCTATCACCACCACCTTATCTCTGTTTTACTTTGATCTCTTTTACCCGCAGATTTCTACGCCGCTAATATCGAATTGGTCACTGTCCCTTGATATGTTATTTAGATCCTCTGAACTTCTCTCTATCATCTTATATCACATCCTTCCTCTGTCCTGAAGTCTCCTCTCTTCTATATGTCCTACTCTTTCTGATCTGAGTTTAGTGTAAGTCATGCCTTTGATTGCATTGATTTCCCTGGGAGGTAATCAATGGGCGGATTCCCGAGACCTCTGGTTGACTGCTGATTAACTATGGACCTCCAATGATGCCTCCGAAACCACACACACACACACACACACACACACACACACACACACACACACACACACACACACAGCAGTGTGTCTGTAATTACACATCTGAAAATGAATCTGGGCCTTGAGGGGATTGTGGAGAAAATGCTCAGTCAGATGAGCAGTGGTTGATGCATGAACTTTGTGGTGAGCACCAATTTTCACTTTTTCATAGTTATATTCTCTTGATCAATTATCATCCTGCTCCTCACTGAAGTTCACTCTGTTGGACACTAGAATGAAGCAACCGGGCACCATCATGGTTGTTTAACTGTCGAATAATTTAGTTTCACTGTGATTATTCCTTTTCCAGGCGTACCTGATAACTAAATGTCACTGCCTACTTTTAGATCAGCTATAGTAGGAGGAAGACATGTTTGTAATCCCTGCATGATTTTCTGGGGTCCAGACCGTACAAAGTCCTTTTATTGTCAGTGGCACCAGCAAGATCCTTCAGTTTGACCATCAGTGCTGATTAGACTTAAAGCATTATTCAAACTCCATCTTTATGCGTGCACATCCTTTCAGCTCTGCCGTTGCACATCTACACTCTCGAGATTAAAGTGTGCCCTTGGTACCATCCAAACATCTCCCTGCAGATAAAAATTATTAAGATACCCCACAAGTGATGCTTTAAAACACTGGGCATAGAAAGAAAACTGCTCAAATGTGCTTAAGCTTTGTGTTGTTTAGAGGATATTATTTTGTATTCATACTATAACAGTATTTGACTCTTATCACTAATGAATCATTACAAGTCTATTCAGGCATATTTCATACTCGGAGGAGTGTAGATAAAGGCTGTACTGAAAAGCCCCCTTACGCATTGTGAAGGATCATGGGAGGGGAAGAGACTAAAACAAATGAGAATTTTGATACGTTTTGAAGTCAGATAATTTCGAGTCACACATCAAAGGAGAGCAGTGTAGTGAGATAAAGTCAAACCAACAGTGTTCCTATTCTGTTTGGCTCCGCTATTATGATATAATTGCGGCGAAGTTTGTGTTTGGTTCTCTGACATGAGGTGTTTGTTTCATTGAAGTTAGATTTGTACTGTAGCATTAAGCAAACTGTTTGTTGAACGCTACTGTTTAACTAACTGCTATCAGTGCAGAGCCTTGATCTCACATTTACATTACAAAATGTATGTAATAGTATAAGACAGAGTCAAATGTGTAATTAAATTTTATGAATAAAGCATTTCACCTTGGTAAACGCTGACATGTTTAGGACTTTTCACTCATCATCTTTTTTGCCAACTTACTTAACACTCGAGGGCATTGGAACTGTCATGATTTCAAACTTTGCTGCTTCTTTTTATTCCATCTGATGAAACTCATTCATCTACACAAACTGTCAGGAGAGAGCCTCTAATCACAGCATGACTTCTCTCCCACTCTTAGTAGCCATGATTTATGGAGCTCATATTGAGTCACAACTGACTTCTTCAATTTTGTTTTTCATGTGGTAACTGTAGCATCACTGAGGAAATCACTTAACCAAAGATGCTGAAATTGGACAGTGAGACTGCTCGCTCACATTGCTGCAGTTCTCATTCACTGAGTGTCTTAAATGTCTATACCTATACATACATTTTTATTTTTATGGTGAGACTAGGTACTGGGTTTGTTCCTCCTGTGAAAACTCTCTCACATACACTGGAGGAGAAAGAGCATTTACGATGTGATTCAAACTAAACTCGTCATATATTGTGTTGAGTGTGTTAATGATTACAGCTTTGTTTGCACAATGCGTTAAGGAGATCAGACGTAGGACCAAGGTAATAGTCTTACACTACTGTAAAAGCCAGCTGTCCTTTAGTGACAGATGTCTGTGAAGATTCTCAGTCATCCAGGTAAAGTAGTCTGAGGATTGAGTCATGGCAACTGGACTTCTTTCTTC
>JAUYWH010000020.1:19100094-19140471 GCA_034779795.1 Ctenopoma multispine | reverse complement strand
AGTTCTGTGGATGCAGAACGAAACGTCTCTACTTGGAAGAAAGAAGTCCAGTTGCCATGACTCAATCCTCAGACTTTAGTGACAGAGTTGAAACGTCCCTCCTACTTTGTCTCTCTCTGTTCCTGCTGTCACCAGTGTACTGAGGTAGGTTTTCCCTTGTCTGTGTGTGGTGAGACAATAGGCAGGTCAGCACTATATGGCATAGTGGCAGGAGGTTGAGCTTCTTAATTATTTTGGAATATAACCGGAAAGGATCCAGCGAGTTGCTTTGTCGGACGGCTTCAATTTCATGCTTGAGGCAGCGGCAGCACCAGGACTAATTTCCCAGTTGACCTCTCCCTCACTTTTTTATCTCACTCTCTCTTTACCTGTGTCTCTCTTCCTCTTGGAGTCTTGTAGAACTCCAGTGACCATGTCATAAAAAACAGGAGTAACTAATACACACAAATTTAAAGTGATGTTCACATAAAATTGGAAGCAGAAAAATGTTCTTGTGAATAGAGATGTATGAGCATTCTTCGGTCACTCTGAACTTATAGTGGTGTAATTTTTGCTAGTCTTTTACTACATGTTATTTTTATGGAAAGCATCTTTTATCCTGAACTGAATATGTAAGTTACTGACTGATCACTGTTAGCCACATTGAATCAAGGCAACAGGCTTTGCTTGGCTGCCAGACTTAAAGCAAGTTTGTGCTTATTTGATCTGATTGGCTAAGCATTACTTTGACTTAATGGGCTTACTTTTTTTGTATATTTGATTCATAGGGCGAACTTGAAAAACAAGCAATGTATTTAAGTACTTGTGACATGCTCACAGATACAAGGGTTCGTGTACACAATGGGGACTGTACTGTATGTCTGTACACTAGGCTAACGAGTCTGAGGAACATTACGTGGTTTTCCAGCTCAAAAATTAAGCATGGAAGTTAATTCCTGCCACTTGCAAACCAGTTTTACAACCACACATTTTTCCATTCTAACATTAAACTTACTGTTTAAAAAAATAAAGGAGTGAAAAAGAAATTAACATTGACTGATGGTGGGGAGCGGGATGCAAGCTGCTGTCAGTATTTGATCAAACAACCAATCCTGTGACTTTTTTTGGTGAGGAAGGTTTTCAGATGTTGTCACCATGACACGCCAAATCTGGCTCATATATAACTGATGATACAAGACAAACAATAGGTTTAATGTTGCCTACTATAAGAACATTCAACTCCATCTGTCTCTTTCTCTCTTCATTGTTCCGCGTCTTGTACCTAGTGACATTTCATTAACCACAAATGTCTTGACTTTGATGTGCAATATATCGGTAATACGTTAAAATGTATTGAACCCTTAAGGAATTTACTAAAGGAGCTATGTACCAACAAGAACATTTTAAAAACACACTGCATATTAGCTGCCAAATACTGGCTATTGTTAAAAATACTGTTCAATGTTCAACAAAGTTTCTCTGCACACTGCATATGGCAATCAAACAGATATAACACCTACACAGCAACAGCTGCCATGTGATCTTTTTTTTTTGTCAATTCCATTCTTCTGTTCAATTAGTGACCCACGCTCTTGGCTGGTTACAATTGATTGGTGGTCTATATGTTTTTGCTCTCAGAGGTTGTCTTGTGGAACTGGAACAGCCTGATGGGATTTCTTTTGCAAGTGTTTTGCTCATGTTTGTGAAGATCCATAACAGTTATGTTTTTGTCTTTTTTCCTTATTCGTTTAGTCATTATGGGCTCATAAATGCAACTCTTTTTTTTCCATTTCGGTTTTATTTCTTTACTTCTAAGGCAACGAAACTGTACCACTGGGTCACAGCTGTGGTATCAAAAAGCACTCTCAAGAGACAAAACATGTGACAGAGGCAGAAGTGTGGTTAAAACAAACGTTTATTGTCTGAAAGACAGGGTTAGCTTCAAGAATGCAGTCAGACAGTTAGAGGGAAGTAGTGAAAGGCAGCAGATGGCCATGATAACACAACAACAAAACAAGAGACAAAAGACAATTGAGCTCTCATAGCTGCAAAAGCACAAGAATAATTTTAAATCGTAGCGATAAATCAGCTCCAGTTACATTATCTGTATAATACAATGGTTCTGGGAAGGGCACAGCTGAGAGGAATATAACCATTTTTTAACACCTAGGTATGACATGCCAAAATGGTTGGTTTGAGGTCAGTCACCTGCACAGGAATTTAATGACAGTACAGGTCACTGAGTACAATGCAGAGATTAATCAGGTGAACTAGAAGCAGAAGAGAAAACGGAGGATAATGAAACAGCTGTCTCCATGACAAAAGCATTACTGAAAATGTTAATGCTGGTTCAACATAAATTAAGAGGTGTTGTGAGATAAATAGCTCCAGACTAAAACAAGTATATAGTACACAATTTGACCATCTAGACATCAGTTTAAAGCTTCCTTTTTCAAAATTGAAAATAGAATACTAAAAATTAAAATCATGCAAAAATTTAATGCACAAATACTCTTTATGGTGTTGCATATTTTCATGGCTCAAAATAATAGTGCAGGGAATAGTTTAGACCAAATCAAAATACTGGACTGATTGACTTAAACATGTGATATAACTGAATTTGAAAGGCAACAACACAGCTAGTAGCTATGTTACTGTATAATCAGAGTCCATACAAAAACCTACAGAAGTCAGCTAAGCTTTCCTCATAATTTGGCTGCCTGTTTTAATCTTCACCTCCCCTGCCCTTGTGTCCCGATCCAGTCTTTAAATTAAGTGCCACAGAGGAAATAAGCTCAGAGTTCACCTGTCAAGATCAGCCACACACCCTGTACATCCCAAGGCTTCAGTTCTCCTTCTCCTTCCTTTTCTCTGCGTTTCTCTCCTGCAATAACTCATTAGTTGAGATGTGGCACTTGCCACAGGCCATATTTTTAATGCCCAATGTGTCGTCAGCTAAACAACCATTAAAAAAAGCCTGTTGGAAGAAAGTGGCAATTTCCTATGAGATCGTTGGTGGCGCAGTGTATTCCCCTCCCCTCCCCCATGGCACTAACAGACCCACAGTCTAGACTGCGCTAATAGTTCCACATTTAACAAGTCCCTTTTCTCTCCTTCACATGGCATAAAGAAAAAACAAGAGAAATAGCATCTTCTTAAGCATTAGCCACATCAAAATCCTTCAGGGAAAAAGAAGTACAATGCCAGCTAAGAGTCACATGACTGTATAACTTTTAATTTTGTGCACACAGTAAATTAGCATCTACACACAGCAGCAGGTTAGTGGCAGCTTCTAACAGGTTGAGGTATTGCAATTGAAGGTTCTATCTAGATGGATGGATGGTGGAGAGGTGGTTGAGATGAAATCCAGGAGCTGGATAGACAAAAGCAGGTTCTGAGCAGTAGCTGCCGAGTGCGTGACTTTGCAATGTAGACAGGGAGCAGGTGGACTAGATGACTAGAGGCAGGCGAACAAGATGGCCAACAGCAGGTAAGTAGAGAGGCAGGTTACAAGTTTGGCGTGGTTCCACCGAGGAACTGGAGAGACACACACTCGGGTATGTTAGTTTAACACAAGAGAAACAAAAGATAAGGAGGAGAGAGGGAGAAGGCAGGTCGGGTGTCTGCAGAAACAGGTTGAATTCCAGAGAGTCAGACAAGTAAGTGGGAGTTTAGGTGAGCTGAACCGTTCCTGGTGTCAAGAGACAGGAGGCTTCTTCTAATAAAAGAAGTCAGACTAGACTAGACTAGAACAGGCAAAAAACAGACAGGAGGATCTTAAATAAACAAAAAATAAACGGATTAACCAACTGATAATGTCACTTTGCTAGTTTTACTAGCTGATGACATATACTATTCATATGACACGCTTATTCTACTAAAAGGTAGTTGATGGGAACTTTTAAATCATTCACTAGAATTTACTCAAATAGTTTCATTAAATTTGCACAATATTTAAATTGTCTGTCTACAGTGAGAATCATTTCTTCTAACTTTAGACTGTTTTTGAATATTACTACAGGTTCCCTGTTGTTTGCTACTCCACTACGCTGCTTTAATTTGCATCTCTCCTTGTTGCCATATCACAGTTTTCTGCGCACCTGTTCTTTCTGATCATTTATTCTTCTTTTCCCTGACTTTGATCTTTTTCTCTTGTAACATACTCCCCCCTCTCTCTACACCACGGCCGCAGTAATTGGAGATCAGCGTTCCAATAAAAGCCACTAATCAACACTAACCTTCATTTAAAATGTAATCTGATATTAACCACATACGCCCTCTCTGTAAATTGGATTTCACATCTGAAGGACAAAGAGGGTGGAGCTGGTGATAGAGCTGGTGATAGAGCAAGATTCAAGGCAAGATTTAACAGTTTGGCTTTGGCCTCCAAGTCCCAACTCGCCCTCATTTACATTCACCACCATGGGGGTCAACCAACAAAACCAAAGTTTGAACCAAAACATTCACAGAAATGTGTGAGAAGAGATACTCTTATAACCTCCTTATTCTTCCCAGACAGCTCAAAATATATAAAGCCTGATATACTGTAAGAGAGTGAATGTTCCATCCTTAAACATCTGCACATGGATGATAACATGTATCATGTGGTACCGTGCTATTAATGCCAGCTATGTAAAGTAAAGTGAAGTAGCTGTAAATGCATCACCCAGTGGCACCATGGCATTCAAAACTAGCAAAAAAAAAAAAACAGACATAATATTGTCATATTATATTTCATGTAATAGCCTTCACCTATTTTCCATGATAGTGAAACATCATGCTCTAGTTCTCTGTGTGCAGTATGATGATATGTAATGGACGCACAACTCATGCCTGCACATGTACTGTAGTTTATGTACTTCTGATTAAAGCACACACACACACACACACACACACACACACACACTGTCACGCATACACAAATGAACCTTCTTTACCGTTGCAGTAAATTCACATACCCACTCATGCATACACACACCAATTACACTTACTGTCTGCACAGACAGTTACTTCATCTCCAAAATAACTGTGTCCGTCCGAGTGTGTGTTACTTTGTAGATACATCATCAATTACATTACATGTGAGTTCATCAACTTATTTGTTCGATTTTTGTTTTAATTTGACAACCCACACTAACCCTCTGGATCATATGTCAACTCAGATGACGTTGCAGGTTCTAGGTGAAAATTATTATTTAGAAACTTTGCAAGATGGTAATAGTCCTTATGTTTATTTGTTCAAATAATCTAGTATATCCAATATCGATAAATCTTTTTTTTAAATGATAAGAACTGTAGAAAACATACCCACTATTGCTGTTTTTCTACCAACAAATCAAAAATGCACTAATTTTTAAGTGAAATGTGACAAAACAAAGAAACAAATCCTGTTGTTTGAGAAGCTTAAACTGAGAAATGACAATGAATGTTGCACAGACACAAACCATCATGACCCTAAACATATCATCATCAAGCCTTTGAAAATAAGACATTTTTAATAAGGTTAATAACCCCACCATGAGGATATGATGTGATATGTTTTAGATCTGAATGAGAGAGTGACAAAAGAAGAATGTACATTTCTGTGTGCATTTGTATGCCCTCCGGTCACAGGAAGCCCCGATTTGATCCTATTCCGACCCAGTGCCTCTGCCTCTCTCCTTGAGAGTATCTTCAGTATCTTCCTCTAATTACTGTGATCCCAGTTTGTCCTTCTATTGATATTCTCTATTGTGTGATCAGTGTTTGACCCCCTCTCTGCTCTCTTACATCTCATTTCATTTCCTTTTCCTACTAATCCTTAGTTCCTCTTTCTTACTCATCTGTCTGCATTTTTACCGTGTCATTTATTGTCCATGAATGAAAAGTAACTCATGCTAAATAAGAAACACACAAGCTTACTGTTGCTGCCTGGTATATTTTAAATTTTCTGAAATTAAATAGCTGAAATGTTGTAAGCAGACTGGACTAAAAGGAAACCCTAGAATTGATTCAAGGGATGCCCATGGTCCCGTTTTTATGGCACAGTAGCCAAGCAATGAAAGTTTACTGTCCTCCAGCAGGTGCTCATCAATTTATGGTGCAACCTCATAGCTGTAACCTGAGTTTAAATATCCTATTTCACAGGCAATCAGCGGTTATGGACACCCTGTTTGTTCAGACTTAATTGATGCTCTTTCAAACACATCTGATATATACATGTAGCTAACTGGTATTCGCAACAGTGCAGATAATCTGGGCATTTGATATATTTTAATAATGTGATGAGACATGTTTCTTATATGGTTGTATAAAAAGACATTAAAGCACAATGTTGTGCTGTCTAGAGTGCAGGGGAATTCAGTGTACCTTTAAGCATTGTAAATTCATGCAACTATAATTTTTTGTTTCACAAGCTCCTGTTCCTCCACATTAATCATCTGCTATATTATCACATACACCCCTCCCAAGTACCTTTGTTTTGACATTGTGTCTCCATCTGACAGGCAGTGACTTAAGGATGATATTACCTGTTGGCCTCAATGCGCACACCTTATGATAAATACATTATCTTAGCATTAGCCTGCGTGGCTACAGGCAATCTGAATCAATCACCCGGGAGACTACCTTTGATGCTAGGCGGGCAGCTAGAGAGTGGACGTGGTGCCACGCTGCATTGCTCCCGTCGCCTCCCTCCTTGTGAATGGGAAATTAAGAAGGTAGTTAATCAAAAGTTCATTAGCATACAGCGCCTTGCTCAGTCCACTCCTGTACCCTGCTTACATTAGACACTTAGGCAGGCCATGTGAGGAGAATAGCAAATCTGAGCCACTCCTGGTTGTGAGCTAGTTTGAATTAAACGATGTCATCCCCATATGTGTCAAAAGAGTTTGCAGAACCCACAACAAATGGTAGAAAATAAGATTTGTTTTCAAGGAATTTTTCCTCTAAAATAACTAACACAAATTTATTGCACCCAAACAAAATCTAAACAGGAATATTGATGAGTTATTAGTTAATGTTATGAACTGTACGTTACATTCGAATGACTTTCCCCAAAGAGTCATTTAATATTTGTACAGAAGGCAGTATGGTGTTTATTAACAAACTGGCCAAGTCAGAATCCCATTACATAAATCTTAATATCTTGAAGCCAGTGCAGTCAGCTTGTGCCAGTTTACTTTTAATTTGTAAAACAAGCTTCAATTTATCCTGTTTACATAAAACAAATTAAGTTTAGTGAGTCTGGTTTGCAACAGTTGAATTTTGTCATGATATGCTGTAATAAATGTACACTTTTTTTTTCTCGACAATTAAACACATTTTTCTCAAGCGTTATTGTTCATCCATCATAGTCCAGAGCTTTATCTTTGTTAGACAAACTACCTCCTTGCCTTACATCTTAGTTCCAGGTTAAAGAGAACTGAAAAAAACAGAGGTTAAGGGAAAGGGTCTGAACTGGTCATCCAGCCAATTATATTTGTATATTTGCTTTGCCTTGATGTATCCTGGATACATTCACTGCACAAGCCCTGTTTCATACTCAATCAATAATTCATACACCCACCTGGGAGCTGTTGTGTCTGAGCACCAACTCTTATTACTCACCACCGCTCTACTGAAGCATGGCTAGCATTAGTTTCTCAGCTCAGTTATTAACTGTAGACCTGGTCAGTGAGCAAGCTAGGCAGGTGATAACACCCTTAGTGTTTGTCTCCGTGCCTCGGGAGTTTAATAGTTCATGTACTATTCAGTCAGTATAAGTCTGGAGAAGAGTCAGTTTAGTTAAATGGAGAGAATTTATGATCAGACGTAGATTTGTTTTGTGTGAGTATGAATGTGTGTGCACGAATGTACTGGAGATAATGTGTTTGTGTGTATGCACCTGCCTCCATGAACATAACTATGCCTTTGTGTTTACAGTTCACTGCGCATCTCTATGCGTGTGTACACATTTTATGTTTTATCTCTGTTTTTGCAAAGGTGCAACCTCTGTATAATTTTTTTTGCACTGGGAATGACAGTTAGATCTTGCACTTTAGTTGAATATATGACGTCACAGTCAGCAATATTACCTTAGTTACCAATGTGTTCCCAGCTTACTGTCAAAAAGTCTGTCGGTGTTCCTCAGTGCCCACTCTGCCTCCGCATATACCTGTCAGCATTTAGTGAGAGGGCAACAAAGAGAGAGGACAAATCTGTCCTAAGCACTGACTTTCAAAAGTCTGGGTAAAGTGTTTTGACTTCATTAGCAACGCCATCACCATCTGGACCGGCAAAGTCAGAGCACAAGCTGGATAAAAATGCTTGTGATGGGCTGCTTTTTTTGTTGTTGATTAGTTTCTGGTGCTAAATTTGCATTATAGTGGTCGTACAAATGTGCATTTCATTTGGTTTATGTGCAGTCATGGTGGCTGTTGTTGATCATACTAATTGTTTTCATGTACTACATTTTAGTTTGTTGCAAACAAACTCTTGTTTCAAAAGTAATTTTTGTCTTTTTAATTTTTGTTTACACCAGTTTTCTCTTTTAAAGATCTGCAATAGTCTGGATGACTGAGACAGTAAATAGAAGATCTTTTTTTTGACTATTTGTGGATAAATGGATAAAACTACCATTGTATTATATCAAACAATAATAGAGCAGCTGAATTGTTTTTTTTAATAATCACTGATTATTACTTAAACTTACGATAGAAAGAAATCATTTAGTGAACATTATTGCCCTCTGGGTGAAAGTAATTGAATTTATTTTGACACAGTGTCAGTGAAGCTCTTTTCTTGCTCATCTGTATTCAGTCATTTGATTGGCAGCTGATCCATCACTCTGCCTTCCAAACTCCCAGGGCCTCAAATGGTCACTCAGAGAAATTACATCCTTTTAACCCAACTGTCAATCAGACACTTAGTGCACTGAACACACAGGGATGTGTTTATGTGTGTGGGTTTGTATTAGTGTAAGAAAGTCTCTGACAATAGTCCTTGGACTTTGCTGACCCACACAAACACATACAATACATGCTGTGTATACTTAGAAGATAATGTGCAACGCGACACTAATATTATCTACATATTGCAGTATCTCCAAGACACATTTGAATTGATTGAACAGAAAGCCAGATGTCAGACAATTCACTGCTCTCCTTCCTCACATTAACACAACTACATACACACCTCATATTGGTATTCATATTCACAACAAAAGAGCTGCATTTTGTGCATCAAAGACATGTGTTCACAGGCACACACACACACACACACACACTTGTACACACAGCCCATTCTGTCCCCTTGGCAGTAATAACCAGTCTGCTGATATGGTGCTTGCTCGTTCACTCTCTTAAAGGGGATTTGCAGAAGGCTTTTATTCTTCAAAGGCCAAGGGAAACCTCATTTAGGGGAGACACATTGAAAAGATACTCACACAAGAGCCTTATATACAGAAGGGTAGTGAAGAGTCCGAGTGAGGAGGAAGTGGTTATCCAAACCAGTAAAAGCAAAGAGACGTGAGGAATCCAAACCACAAACCTGTCCACGTCCATAGAAAAATAATATGTAGCCAATTTTTTCTAAACATATATATATAAATTGACATCTGTACAGGAGATAATCCTGGCAGTTACTACCAGCAAGACTGAAACTCCCAACATCCCTCCACAAGAGGCAGCATTTGAAAGGCAGCAATTTACACAGTACTGTTAAAAGCAAAAAGGCAAAGAGAAATGAAATATGAGATAAGTTGTGTATGCTTCTGTAATTCTGTAAGATCTCAACCTCACAATGTAAGGTGCCTTGAGATGTCCTTTGGTGCTTCACAAATTTACTGAATGGAGTTGAAATAAATTAAAGAATGAATAAAAACTGAAATAGGCAAATCCCATAGATGTCATTGATCTGTGTCCACCACACACACACACACAGACACACAGACATACACAAACACTCAGGCTGGTTGCCAAGAAGAATGCCGGTGGTCAAATATGTATAATTGATTGAGTTGAGTTTGATACAAAGCTGTAATTTAATCTGGGGATACAGTCCCTGTGGTGTATGTGTGTGTGTGCTTGTGAGACTGAGGAGGTAGGCATAAAATGGGGAAGGGTGAGGGAGTGTAGTGGTTTGCTGAAGGATAGGACTGGGATTTGTTGTGCAATGTGATGTATTGGACGGTTTTATTTTCCTGCCTATACCAACCTCATGGGTTACACATGTAGGAAACAGCTGTCTCCGCTGTAAAGGGCTTTTACCTGGAGGGACCACTTTCTCACCCACACACAGAGTGTATGTGTTTGTGTTTGACAAACTGTAATGTGTACTTCCTCACAGCATTCACTTTCACTGCCTATAATCTGATGATTATGTTCTCAATTAATCAACTAATGGTTTGGTCTATAAACCCGTAAACAATGGCCTGTAGTGACGTCTTCAAAGCTCTTTGTTTTCTTAACCAACTAACAGTCAAGATTTTCAATTCCTTATTATATAAAACAGAGAAGGAAGCAAATTACCTTTGAGGAGGTAATCACAAAACTTGACTATTCAGTTCATAATTCTGTATTCTAATCAGTTCTGCGTTCGTTTTTTGTGTCACAGTTCTAAAGAATGAGTTGATTACTTAATTAGCACCGATTTATTAAATGATTAATTCTATCATTTGTTGTTTTAATTAATTTATGAAGCAAGGATGATAAACATTTGTCTTGTTCCAGCTTCTTGAATAAAAAGATTTGCTGATTTTCTGTGTAGAGTGTGTTGACCTGTAATCACACCACAGGGTCGGTTCCATGTATTCCAGGCTTCACCAAGCATTTATCCTTGTGTTTTTAAGGCGAGGCGTCTTCTGGCGGTCAGCCAGTCGTGATGATGCTGATGACATGAAAAAATATTGTGTAAATTAATTTACAATTAATTTAAAGGTGTCACTTCATGCTCTCGGATTCAGAATAGAGTCTGTTTAGCTATTTTTGACATTTTTATAGGCTTAGTGTTTTTCTTAATAAGAAAATAATCAGTGAGTAATGAACATAAGCAGGCCTACATGCACATGCTAATCTTTCTTGATTTGTGTATATTGACTGTGTCATGTGTTTTTCCGTTTGTGAATTTGTGTGTGTTTGTTATCCAGGCTTTCCAGACAGCGTTCCTGCTTCTTTGTTCCTCTGTCACTGAGTGTTTCGTTTAATCGCAGACCTTTGAGGGGGGAATCGATTTGAGCAACAAGATAACTAAGTTATCAAACGGTTTCATTGACTGACTGTCCCTTCTCTCTCTGTCTTTTTCCTCCTCTCTTTTTCTTCTCATTTTACTCTCTCTGCTGTCTCCTTGTCTTTTCTCCCATCCACTTCCTCCACCTTTCTCATGGGTTATCCATTTTCCTCTCCCTTTACTATCTTCTCCTCCGTGCTTGTTCTCTTTCTCTGTCTTCCACCTCTGCTCCCTCAAAACAGGCCGAGACACATGTCCACCAGAGAAATTTGACTGCGGAGGGGCTGTCAGCAAATGCGTTTCGTTGTCATGGCGCTGCGACGGAGAGAGGGACTGTGAGAACGGGGCAGATGAGGAGCAGTGTGCTGCAGGTAAGCTTGTGCAGGGTGAAATGTGAAGTGTACGGGGAATTAAAGGACTGAATAAGATAAAAATGTTTCCATCCTGACCTCATATGAGTTCAGATGTACTTTGATTCGATCAAGGCAAAAGTCTAAATAACTCTTAAAGATTAGGTTTTAGATTTTTCCTTTTTTTTTTTTAAACTGAAGAATCTATTACACAGAAATAATTTGATGTGAATAAACTGTTCTCATCCCCAGTGGCAGGAGGCAACAAGGGGCTAAATAAAATAGTTTTGGAGTAGGTTTGGTGATTAAAAGGTTAATGCAGTGCTCTCAGCACAAACTTCTCATTTGCAGTAGTTTGTTTACACATATCCTGGCTTTGATTAACACAGATTACAAATACTTTTATCTTAAAAAACATGTATTTTCCTACTAACTCAGTTATACACGGCTGGGTTTGACTTATATACTTATATACAGTAAAGTTACTCACAGCTTTTTCTTTTTTAAGCTACTCTCTTCTGCAAACTCAATAAATAAATATAACTGCTGTAAATAATATTACAGTAAAATATTTTATAAGGAGACAGGAACAAGGGATGTTGAACATGAAAGGTTATAAAAATTACAAAAGGAAAAAATATAATGTTGGTGGTGAGAATCAGATCAGGCAACAATTCACATGTGATAATGATGAAATCTGGTATTAAACATTTTTCAGTAATGTGTTTTGACTTTTTTTATAGACCCTGAGGTGATTATCGATTCCAAATTCAGATCTAAAAGAATATATTAAATCATATCATGCATATCAGATATGCAAAGCGAGCACATGTGTTTGCACATCTTTTGTAGTTTGGCACCTGGGTTGACACATATTTTATATTTTAGGATTCTGTTTTGATCTGGTCGAAATGCAGTCAGGAGTATTATTAGCTCAATGTCATATCTGCCAAAAAAGTAAAATGTTTCATCTCTGCATTTATTTATATAAAATTATATATATATATATATATATATATATATATTCATATTCTGTGTTATGTGTCTAGAGATGTCAAACATGATTCATTGTCCTTCTCACAACCTTGTTCTTGTGCGTTGCTGTTGCTCGATGAGCTGGAAAGGGGACAAAGCAGGTCGCACTTCAAAGTTTTAACAGTGGTGTTTACAGAAAGGAAAACCAGTTCTGTACTCTCCAAGACGGGCGTACTGTAACCTGCAAGTGTATCCTTCAAGGTGTGTCCCACACACCTTTTATTCCTATGTTTACACAGATGAACTAATATTCGAGAACATACTCACACCAAAACATACAGGGTCATAATGTTCAGTATTATGTTTGTGGATTAACGTACGAGTGCATTATGACGAGTGTGCAAAGGCATGTGGTGCACCTATATGCACCTAAAAGTGCACAAAGGAATTGTGATTAGGGATAATTTGACTAACGTAAATTGTGTCTGGGTGTGAGGCGTTAATTAGGTACTGGTGTAGCCATATTTGCTCCTGTCATCGCCTTTCAAATCAGTGCTTTCCCCACTAAGCACTCACATGAATATAGTGTCATTAGTATAGTATTAATAAACACATTCTCATTCACATACATAATGATTTTACAGAGATGCAGAGTATCATCTTTCTGCTGTCAGAATAAGACGTGACTATTTAAGGAAATAAACAAAACGGGTTCATACAGATTTCCAGTGCAGCGGTGCAGCATTATTTTCCAAATAATCAGTATGTTTTACCCTAATTGTCTTTTTAAATGTCTCTGTGTGTGTCTCAATCAGTCTGAAAGACTGGATGCCATATTTCAGTGTTGAATTTTTCATGTAGAGGCAGAAATCCTCAGGTGCACATAAGACTTTACAGAATAGTTTTGCTCACAAACCGCTTTTGACACACACAAACACAATTCACACTTTTGTATAGTTATGCACGTACACACTCTCACATCCTCACAGCTGGTACCTAAGCTGTAAAAAGGGCATTGATTTCCATCAGTGCAAACATCTGGCTTACAGCATTATTGATTTTAAACCTGCAACTAACACACATATGCACACAAAGCAGTTTTCCAAGAATATAGATTACACATAATGTGTGTCCTTTACTATGCCTGTGTTAGAAAAAAAGCATTGAATTTCTGTGTATGTAGAGTTTCTGTATAAACATCTACATTTCACCTACAACATTATTATGTTTTTGTGGCATGAAGGTGAAGTCATTCTGGCTGTCTTTGTCCTATCAACAAGCAGCTTGTTATTGCTCACTCTTAAAGGAGAGTGTGAATACAGCAGACGAGTCATTGCAGGGGCAGAACTACAATGCTGTGTGTCTGAATGTGTGTGTGTGTGTGTGTGTGTAGCATCTTGTTGTGTTGCCGTAATGTTGCCATCATCCCTCAGGTGATGATTCTGTTCCTTCTCATGCAGAGTGATGTGCAAAGTGCAGAAAGATAAATCCGCACGCTGGAAGGTTCTCAATCAGCAATGTGTTCAATAATTAGTGAAGCTACTATTTGTAATGAACTTTACCTATTGCAGAGACAGTTTAAATAGAATTTGATTACTTAAGTTTAACCTAGATTTTCCATCTCTTTGAATACCCTGGTGGTAGAACTGTACTCAAACAACAAAACTCTACCAGAAATGATGATGTTTGAAAACTACAAAAGTAACAAGAACAAGCCTATAAAATGGTGTAAACGCACTGCAGGCCTGTTCCAAGCTGTTGAAGATGAGTCATTGCCTCATCTCTTTCCAACATTTTCCTTTGTCTTCTAGTCACCTGTCCCTGTTTTGCTTTACTTGTGCTAGAAATAATTGATTTTATGTGATAGATGGCAATCTAAAAGTAAATAAATAATCCAGGTTGGACACCATTCTCAACCTGCCGTATGTTTTTCACAGCCTGTGGAACACAAACAGTTTGTCCTTGAAAGATTCCAGCTTTGCTTCTGTAAACGTTTTGATATTCAGGAAGTTTACTTACCTTGTTTGCTTCACCACAGCTGATGCAAACGCAGGAAATTTCTCTCGTTTTATGTTACATTTTAAAGGTTGCGTTCAAATTTTCTTGACACGCGGTAGAAAAATGTCTTCACTACTTCCTATATCCCGTGTACTCAATCTGCTGCTGGTCCCGAGTTTATCCGATTGTTTCTCTCTGTGTCTCTGCTATTGCAAACGTTCATTCATCTCCATGAGCTGTAAGTTGTTAGAGAGCAGGCTGCTAGTGCACAGGGTGATCATATTAGGGACTCTGTGCCTATGTCCTGATGAAAACAACAAGTGCTGTTGATTTAGTGATGTAACCCAAGCTGCCACTGCACTGTTGCCATCTCTCTCATGTACAACATAAACTGTCCTAAAACAACAATGCTATCTCTCTTCCCATCCTTGCCCATTACAGGCACCTTCGCTTTTTTTATTCTCTTTTAATTACTGTGTGTTGACATGGAGAAAATATCGTGTTCTTTCCATTGGCTTTCATCTGTCTGACCTGTGTAATCCTCTATCCCACACTGCAGCAGAAAATGAAGTGCTTAAAACAGCTGTGAAATATTTCATAGAGGTCTTGATGATAATTGATTTCCTGCCTGATGCTTTCAGTGTGTATGTGTGCATATTATAGGAGTCCTGCTGTTATAATAACCTGTAGAGATCAGCTTTTGATCTGTCATTTAAAGATGAAAGTGGTAGGGATGAATATTAAGCAGTTCGTCCAGTTCACCCGTAAAAGTACGCTTCAACAGACACACAATGAAAACACACAAAAATAGGCTCCAAAACATTTTTTGTTGTGGAGTGGAGCTGTTGGTACCTCCTGTGAAGGCAAACCCACGAAACAGTGGTGCTGAGATAGTTTTCTGAGTGAGGCTCTCTCTTCTGACCAATCACAGAATTGACTACATTTTGCGGCATTCTTTTTTATCTTGTTAGTGATGTTACAGACATAAATATAACAAATCAGTAAGTTATTGTTGTACTGTTTGGTAATGCCAGCATTCATCCATCCTTCTAATCTATCCCTTCATCCTTCCTGCAGCCCTGTTCCTCCACCTCTGATCTTCTTTCTCCATCCATCCCTCCTGCAGCAGCTACAGTTGCAGTACAGCTAATGTTAATTAGGGCAGCTAATTGAGCATATCCAAATGTTGAATAAAACATGGATCCAGGAGAAGAGGTTCTTTATTACATTTGGAGGAGATCTCTGAAGAAAGTTTAGGAGCTTTTAATTTATGTTAATGTGAAATTGCGTTTGTTTAGGCACTGCTAGCTGAATGCTTCAGGGTGTGTGTATAAATAGGTAAAACATATCTTTCCACATTTGGGAAAAGGCGGTGCTTTCATGATGGATGTCCTCCATTTTGTTTACTAAATACTAATTCAGCATTTTTTTTTTTTTTTGGCTTAATAGCTGAAGATTTAAAAGCATTAAAGCATATTTTAATAAGTGTTTATTACCGGCTCACCAATTAACTTTTAATTTCAACAAATTAAACTGTTAAATTAAAATTACTGTTGTTTTCATAGTTTTTCTTAACTTTAAAATGTTTCTTTTGTCCTTACTGACTCACTGCATCTTCTCTCTCTAGTACTTTCATCTCTGCTGTGTTTAATATGAAATGGTCCTAAAACCATTCTTTAGACTTGACTTGAATCCCCCCCCCCCCTCCACACACACACACCCCTTCTATTCAAACATGTAAAGGTGATGTGGGAACTTTCAATTTTAACTTTCAGTGCTGGAGGCATGAACAATGGTCTTTCAGTCTTTGACAGCCATTTAAAGCGCTGGTCAAATGCCAAGGATTTTTTACTTCTGTTTGTCCACTGCACTGGTAAAAATGTTCTTTAGGAATCTTTACGTGATATCTTTTAGATTGCTTTTCTCTTTCTTGCTCTCATCTTGCTTTACTTTAATGGTTCCAGTCCATCTTGTTTTGTCTCACACTCTCTGCAGCGTCAGCCTCTCCTCCACAGATACTTGCAGCACTGTGTAGACTAGGACAGAAATACAGAAGAGAAATAGGCAGACAGTGGGAATGACAGTAGTCAGAGAGTCTCATGAAGGCTCTGGGGACCTGTTGCTCTTTTCACATCAGCCTGTGCAGCTGTGTTACATTACAGGAAGCTGCAGTTGGATCGATGCCCACCAGGGATAAATGTTAGTTGGTGTTTTATAGCAGGGCAATGCAGGGCAGAGAAGGGGGAGACTGCGAGTGTGAGTGTGAGCTCTGCTCGTGTGATATTCTGGTAGGAAGTAGAAGGAGAGTCAATAAAGAGGTGCAGTACATTGAGAGTGTTTGTGTACATAAGGTTACAAGAGTGTCATTGAGCACAAGTGATTCCTACAAGGAAGAAACATTCTACTTGTGGTGCAACCTGCATACACATAAACATAAAGAATGTATGTCTGTGTGTGTTGGTGTGAACCTTTGTGTGTGCAGAATATTGTGTAACATGGTTGTGTTTTGCCTCTTTTATCTGTCTTTTTTCACTAGAACAGGTGACTGCAAAGACATAGAGTGCTAGTTTCCTTTCTCAGACTTTTCTTCCCATTACATTCTCCTTCATTTATAATCCTCTGACTGCTCTCACTGTGTGCGTAGGTGTAATGTAATGGAGCACCGGCACACAAACAGCCACCCAGAGGCAGTTGCACTTGCTTCAGACTCGAGCAGACCCCGATGATAGCTTTAAGAACATTATTCATTCAAGTCTCACCCCTGACACATACTTCTCTTTCACTTTCACCCCCTACGTCCAAATACTCACTGTCTTACTACCACGTGAGGGTGACAGAAAAGCCTGCTTTTCTGAAATTGATCAATTTCAAAACACAACTTTGCGCCAGGATTAGGGAGGTGCAGCATAACACAAGAGGAATAATCTGTTCCGTGTAAGACTCTCCATACTTCTCTCTCATCTCGGTGTACATTTAGACACAATTTTTCATTAGCCTCTTTGAAAAAAAAAAAGGCATTTACTGTCTATCTGTCCATATCTAAACAGCTGCTAGCTGCAAACTACAGTACTAACGGTACTTCGTAACCACCTTGCCTTGGCCCTATTACTAAGCTGATTTATTAGATAAAATACTGCACTTGACATGAAAATGGGACTACCTTGTCATTTTATGCCCATACCGTGATCTAAATTGCTGTTACCTACTAAAACTAAGTCCACAGCTGAATTGGATGTACAGTTATGTTTTTGCCACAAATGACAAATGTATTGGTTTCCGATGTTAGCTCGAGCTAGATAGCTACTTGTGCATGATACTGTACTCTGATCTCTTGCTACTTTTATCTGGATCCTCTCCTTTTTCCTCACATTTATGACTAGGAGCCCTACAGCTTTGCAGTGAATGTGATTCCCCCCCCCAACTGAGTTGACGCTCACACACCAATGATATAGACCACTATGAATAACTGTTATATTTGATCTATGTACCCACTCTCCTTGTCAGAGAGTTCGTTAACAGACAGCATCAAAATTTTGCAACAGGGCCAGCTTGCTACTGGGACACATTTCTGTTGAAGACCACCATGTTTTGTGACAGTTGTAATATGGAGAAAAATCATGGTTTAACTGTGGAGAGATCACACACGAAAAAAAAAAAAAAGAACAAGTCTGTCATGATGAGACCATCTAAAATCGTAATTATGTCATTGTCATGCAGCACCCATAGTAAAAAGCAGCATTAAATATTTATTTTGGAGATGTAATCATCACACTTGATCATAATGACCTATTTTTAATGTATTCGTAGATTTAGTACTTGACAATTACTGGAAGGAATGAAATCATTTTCTAGACAGGCATTCAGAGTGTGTATGTCCATGCATGTGCGTGTGTGTTTTGTGTGCAGAGGGTGCCGATAAGATTGAAGACTGCGTGGAGCCAAGAGGACACACTGATGGCTATGTCACATTTTACATTTAATAGCTTAAATCCTATGAAATATGAAATGTTTTGACTAATGGCATCCCCAGTGCGCAATACTTCAATAAACATGTACACAGACACACAAGGACGTTCATCGCGCACCACCTGTACACACGCAGTGTATTCAATCCACAGTGATTGCTTGTGAGGCAGTTAATATTCAAGTCTAAGCTGCTGTCACATGGCATAGTGATTGAGCTATTGAAATTTCCTCTTCTATTTAGTGCACCGCATGTGTTGGGCTCAGTGTGTGTGTGTGTGTGTGTGTGTGTGTGTGTGTGTGTGTGTGTGTGTGTGTGTGTGCGCACAATCCCCATAGTCCCCACTCATCATGAAGGTAGTTAAGAGAAAGACTGTCCCTGGTGTATACCAATCAGGTTACATAGAGAGGTTCAGTCTCTGTGAATTTTATGCCATTTTGCTCTTCATCTTAGTTGCCATTTCACTTGGACTCCCCAGGCTCTTCCACGCTACACTGAGATCTTATTTTTGGGGGCTTTTCACACTCATTTTAACATGTCTTTACTTTAGCAATGACATTGTTTTCAGCAGAGGTGGACAGAAAAGTATTTATTCAAAAGACCATAGTTATTGTTTACAGTAATTCAGTTGCTACTTTAATTGTGCTGTGATGAAAAGAACACAAATGCTCAAGGTGGTGTAAATCTATACTTGATTGAGCCTGATCTGGACAAAGGTATTAACTTATTTACTGATACAGATGTCGAATTAAAAGCCAAGTTATGCACATTTTTAATACGCTCAGCTTTTATTTTTGTAAAATGTAAAGACCAGCATATTATATATTTATATAGTTTAGTTAAGCTGTAGAAATATTTAACAGAATATAATACAGTTTTTTTCCTATGTGGTCATAGCTTTAGATTTTCGGAATTTCAAAAGCACATAATTGCTCATCTTTCATCTCTGCAGATATATTTACTACTACATCTCCTTTTCTTACTCCCTCAGGCATTTTCTGAATTTCTAGCTAAAGTGAAATTTACTGAATACCGAGTTGAAGCTAATCACAACTTTCAGAGACAACAGAGAAAATGAGCTGCTGGCTGCAGTCAGCAGGCATCGATTTGAATCCCTGAGGACATGGTTTTGTTCCATTAAGAGGAGTTAGCAGATTTCATCGTGGAAAATCCTGCATAATGTTATTTAAGTGACATAAGTGTGCTGGTGTTACACAATTGTGCTTTTAGGAAATGTGCAGCGTATAATGAAGGGCAAAATATAAGAACTCTGACTTTACTAGTAAAATCATGTTGTATTTTGTTAATATTATATATATCTTCCAACCAAAACAGATGACTGACATGTTAGATTCCCACCAATGCTCCAAACATACTATCAACACTGTGCCTGCTAAACCCCATGTGGCCATGCTGTTGGAAAGTGAATTTCTTCTGAAGCTGCCTTCTGTTTGTCAGTCAGTGATAAATCTATTTTGAATTTCATCCCTCTTCACTGTGTCTTTTCCATTAGGAAAAGAGGATCACTTTTATGTCACAGCAAGTTGAAGAGCTCAGGGCTTAGGGCCTGTCTGTCTGGTAGTCAGGAGTGCGTATGTGTCTGTGCGCATGCATGTGTTCATGCTGCTATCGTCCTGTGCTGATGCTTCAAAGGTCTAATGTAGCCAAAGCATTGATAAACACTTTGTGAGAGCCCTGGAGAGAGAGTACATGTCAAGTTGTCCATTGGTCATCACACACATACTCACACACACACACTTGAGCCCCCCTGGCCCTTCTGCCAAATGTGTTGCATCAAAAGTACGATGTAAAAGTGCCTCTCTTCCCTCTTGCCCTCCCACTCTTTCTACCAAACTGTTCCTCAGTGTTAAGACTTCAGCTACAGTAAGTGGCAGGTTAATATTTCTAGACCAGTGCAACACGCAACTATCTTGTTACAAAAAGTTGAGATGCCAGTGCCGTTGGCTGTCTTCTTCCTTTGATGGTTTGCTGCTTTAATGATATGAAGGCTAATGGTGCCTGATACATAGCAAGTGCTACATTAGTTTAAATGCCCTAAAAACACTGACTCAATACATGCAGATGTGTCTGAGCGTGGTGGAGTAAAAGGAAATGATGTGAAATTTGTGATTTTATGAAAGCAGGTTTTGTGAACTGGTTTTCAGTGTCACTTTTATGACAGTTGTCCAGTAACTGCACTATGACTTAACCTTTAATACTGTACTTGAAGGTGAGTGTGGTGATGCGGATTTGCTATCATTAGTGAGATCTGGACAGAGAGTGTGCTGGCTGTTTAGGGAACAATGTTGCATTGCACCATTAGTTTTAGTTTGTGAGTCGCCACCATGCACGAGAATCATTGGCACTGGATAATTATTAGGGCGGTCCATTTAATAATTTTTAGACCTATATGCAGTCTCTTTCATGGCAACAAGTCTGCCATATTTGTACTACAGATGAGGTCCGACTAATTAAGAGCAGCCATGAGGTTTAGGTTGTTTTTTTAGCAGATAGTTCCATCTCAGTAAGGATCATTTTGTTTGTTCTTTGGTCTTCACAAGGTTCTTCACTGTCAGTGAAGAAGGTTCGCTCGTTTTGTAACACCAATAAGGTCAAATTAAGCCGCGCAGTAATGACATACGGTTTAGTATGTTGTTGAATAATTTTTTTCTGCCTCATGAGTCTATTTGGTGATTTGTATTTAATTACCTATGTGTACATCACAGTACAAGGCATGCTTGACTCAACCCAGGCTTTTTATTACTGCTCTAATGTGATAAATACGCATACATATTGATAACCCGTATAGTAGATGAACATGTTGCGGGTCTTCTGCATGGCCCATTAAACGTAGTCTACGTTAAAATGCCTTCAGGTGCTGCTGTCTGTATTTAGCTGATTGTAGAGTGAGCATGTTTCTGCTCTTGGTTAAATGCAGCATTTCACACAGTGTGGGGAAGTGAATGTTTTATTTCCCTTTTCTCTGGTGTTGGAGCCCATCTGTGATCTTCAGCTTGTTTTTTTGAGAGCACATCTGGTTTGTAGACTTGTGCGTGTAAGTGGGTGAAGGTGTGTGTATTCTTGTGCACGTGTGTAGATGCTCCTACACCATGGCTCAGTGGCTGATACGTTAGACCAGAGTCTGATTGGATTCTACACTCCAGAACCCAGTGACTCAAAGAAAAAGGTTGTCTGTTTCTGGTGTCTGCATGTGTGGATCTACGTGTGTGTGTGTGTGTGTGTGTGTGTGTGTGTGTGTGTGTGTGTGTGTGTGTGTGTGTGTGTGTGTGTGTGTGTGTGTAAACTTATGTTCTATTGTTATGTTGACAGATTTTAGTTCAAAACCAAGACATTTGGCTGTTTCTCACAACTTAAGACTTAGTTTTAGGGTGGAGGTAGTTTTTAGTAGTATAAGTAGGTTAGAGTTAGGGTAATGGTTGGGTTAGGTAAGGTGAGGGGCTCTGGTAGACATTATCCCCCCATTATCCCCGCTATAGAAAGCCCAACATAGTGGTGTTGGTGCTGTTGTCCTTCAGATCAAGGTCAATGAGCCACAGCTCATTGACCTTGATCACAAAGTCTTGTTTACTAAATCATATTGAGGGTTAGTGCTTTAGTTAGTACTTTCTTATTTGTTGAATTAAGTAGAAAATTCTGAGACAATCTGTATCTAATGCTGATGACCCTGGTCTGGTGTCCACTTCCGCTTCTGATTGACTGAACACACCTGATCCATGTAATCAGCAGCCGGAAGAGCACGGGTAGCTAAAAAAAAGCATTTTGGAACCACTGCATTATAAGTGACTTTAACAAATAGCAATTACTGTAACATGTGGTTTGCTGTTTACATTTGTTGACTGTTTCCCCTCGCATTTGGTGATCTATCCTCTCTCCTCTGCCACTGGTTAAATTATCCTGCCTGCTTTTTGACAATGATTTTTGGTGAGAAAGGACATTTCTTTCACCTACCAGTGGATTTCTCACCCCATGTGTTCCTCTGAGGACCTGTATCCTCTCAAATCCCCCTCTTCTCTGTTTCTAAGGATTTGTTTTGGCATTTGTTGGCTGATCGATTAGTGGTGTGTGTGTGTGTGTGTGTGTGTGTGTGTGTGTGTGTGTGTGTGTGTGTGTGTGTGTGTGTGTGTGTGAGATGTTGATTTTAACAGTTGGTTCTAGACATGCTGTAGCTGATTTAGTCAGTATGAGATTTTGATAACATTTTTCATGTTTTCTGGTTTTCCACAGCTCTTGAGATGCAACTTAGATTGAAATTCAAACTTTTTTTTCATTACGACGTTTCTGCTATTAAACAGTATAATTTTTATGTCAAGACTAATGTCTGACTAAAATACAGGTCTGTCAAACAGTATTTAGTAGTTTAGTAGTTTATAGCATCAAGGAACGCAAATGATCAATTAAAATGTTAGTAATGTTATTGTAAGTTACGTAGATACAACTGTTCAAACACTGCAGCAGAGAAAATCAGTTTCTTATCACAAAAAAAAAAATAGATGAAAAGGTTCCATCCCAAATCTCCTGTTTGTCATGGAGGCTGCTGTAGAATAATGTGTTTAATAAAACCTGTGCATCTTGTGAATTTCACAGAGGCTAAAGTTGTTGTTTTTTTATTCACAAGACACAAATTCGATGAACTGCAAGTCACCTGCCTGTACAGGAAATAAAGCTATTAGGAGCAAACTGTCTCTGTTGTAGCTCGGTTTCCCAATGGGAACCATACTAACAACCTTCTTATCCCAGCTCTGCTGTTTATAGCCAACACACCTGACTAACCAAGCTTCTTTCTATTTTAATGAAAAACTCTTTAAAGCATAAAAAAGGTGTTTGACTAGCAATACACGATCATCCTCTGGGGTGATGCAAAGTATGTCTGTAATTTTCATAAGCAAAACCCTTCTTGCTGTTGGTACAGAAAGTTTTTTGTTTTTTTTTAACATAATCACTGTACAACTTTGCCCAAGTGTTTGTTTGCACACCTCACATGACCCCCAAACCACCTGAGCGTCTGCAGGGATGATGCTGATGTTGTTTATGTGTTCATGTTAATTAAATTACTTAGATCTGAGTGGGGATGATTAGTACGCTAGCAGTAATAGCTAGCAGCGAATCCAATAGCCTATTATCATAATGAGTCCCTTTGGCGCACTGTGTGGGTAGGTAAAAGACAGAGAGTGAAACGGTTATGTCGGTCGCCCAGAGAGGAGAGAGTTACATCAAAGGACAAGTCTGTTTTTTGTTTTTTTTAGCTAAATACATGATTCAAATTGATTTGTCCAACTTAGCTTGAATTAAATAATTTCACTGCTGGGATCTGGTGAAGAGGATACACACACACACACACAAAAACACACACACACACCCTCCACACAGAATGTGTAACCAGCTGAAATATTATTTATCGTAGCTTTTGAGGGAATTTATCTGTCAGAAGCCCTGAGTTACTGAGGAAGATAAAAATAAACACATTCACAGACAAACATGCTCGTAAATACACACACACAGGTATTTCTCTACAAATATTCACACACATACAGTATATGCACAAACAGTTCTGGCAGGGGGGCCCTGCACTGCGCCAGGCGCTGACAGCTGTGCCCCCCCTGTGCTCATTATACACCTGTTTCCTCACACTGGACGTCTGCTGCACACATGCTCTCGACCTTGCTATAAATATGTTCAGCATCATGTTTGTGTCGTGAGTTAGTAGTATTTGTTTAAAGAGTTTGGGATGTTTATTCTTTCATAAATCATAAAATATGCTTTCCCCATGAGCTAAATATTCCTTTATTTCACTCATCCATACCTGCACAGGCTGATTTGCTCTGTCACATTTTACACTTGCTCTGCCTTCTGAGTGTGCTGAGTGCCACTCAGCGTCATGCAGTCACCAGTTTGACTTGAGATCAAACTCTTTCTTTTACTCTCACCAAAAACAGAAGAAAGCAAAGGGAGTAGATCTTGAAGTGTCCCCTTCTCATTAACTTTTAAGTGCTTTCATTCCATCTCCAGAGAAGGAGAGACATGTCTTTGCATATATTTCCACTCCCCTATGGAGTTTGAATATATGCAGCGATAAGTTACCTATATCTGTCCTCTAGCTTGCATTTTCTCTCATCTACTCCCACATGCACAGAAGTCCTCTTCCACAAGGAATTCAAGTGGATGTATAATTCATTTAATATCTGACTCCATTTACAAAAGATGTTCTAAAGTTCTAATAATAATGTTATTTGCACAGCAGATATGATTGTAAATGTAATATGTACTGTACAGTAATGATTATTTACAATGTTTTTATCACCTGTCCCCTGTAGATGCCAAGGCCTGCCCCTCTAAAGATTTCCAGTGCCGTAACGGGAAGTGTGTGGCACCAATATTTGTGTGTGACGGCGATGATGACTGTGGGGATGCCAGTGATGAGGAGAAATGCTCAGCTCCCACCTGCGGCCAGCATGAGTTCCGCTGCAATGACTCCGAGTGTATCCCCGCCCTGTGGAGCTGCGACGGTGACCCAGACTGCAAGGACAAGTCAGACGAGTCCATGGAGCGCTGTAGCCGGAGGACGGAGCCCCAGAAACCTCGCTGTCCGGTGGGCGAGTTTCAGTGCGGGAGTGGGGAGTGTGTCCACATGAACTGGAAGTGTGATGGAGACGCAGACTGCAAGGATAAATCTGATGAAGCAAACTGTCGTAAGTCGACTGTGAATACAGAATATTGTATTTGTGTGGATGGACTGATGAGTGGGTGGATTAGTAAGTATATAAATGAGTGTGTAACTACATGGACATTTAAAGTCATTTTAATTATTATGAAGAAATCCAGCAGAGACCACAGCCACAGCATGATACTGCATTTTCTCAGTTCCACAGAACTTCAGTCCAAAACTGCTGGACAAAACCCAAAGGAGTGATAGTAATTACAGATTCCTTCACTTAAGAGACACATCTTTTATAGTGTTCTTTGTAGTAGTTGTTAGTTGAAGTAGTCAGTTCACTAATGATTTTTTGGGATTTATTTTCATCATAACGAAGTGTAGAATATTAATGGACAGAACTTTGTTTTGTGAGGCAATGGTCACATGTGAGTCTTACTTATACTAATTGACTAAAAACTGGCACATCACATAGACATGACAGACCTCGTTCTGCCAGATGATTGAAGATCAATGCTAACTTTATCATCATGATCCATAGTGTGTTGCCATGCAACTATGTGATCTGTAGAAGCAGAAGGACAAACTCTGAGTGTGTGCTTGAGCGTATGTGTTTGTTGCCCAAGTCGTAATGTGCGCGCATGCGTGGGCGGTGAAGGTCCTTCATCAAGCGAGACCCCCATCTGGTCTCCTCTTCGCACTCCCACACACCACTCAGGGAGATGACAGCAGCCACACGTGTGACATGATACAAGCAAGCACACTGCTAGCACGCACACAGACACACACACACACACTTTCACAGGGCTTTAACAGACTCAAGTATACATGGAGGACAAACCTGCAGTTACATATATTATCACAGAGTTTTATGCACATCAAAATGCTGAGGCTGGAATAGTCACACAGTGCAGTATGTAAATATACTGTCAACAACTCTTAAAGTGAGAGGTACAGTTTATAAATTATGCAAATTTACAGTGGGCATGCCTTGCTTAAAGGACTCTTCAACATTTGGCTAAACCACTTTACCAACTGAACCGCACACTCATAGCATATACAGGTGCTGGTCATAAAACTAGAATATCATAAAAAAGTTGATTTATTTCAGTAATTCCATTCAAAAAGTGAAACTTGTCTGTTATATTTATTCATTACACACAGACTGATATATTTCAAATGTTTATTTCTTTTAATTTTGATGATTATAACTGACAACTAATGAAAATCCCAAATTCAGTATCTCAGAAAATTAGAAAATTTAAATCAAGACAAATGCAAAAAAAAGGATTTTTAGAAATGTTGGCCAACTGAAAAGAATGAGCACGGTGTTATAAGAGCCCATGTTGCTCTGATAGTGGCCTTCAGCTCTTCTGAATTGTTGGGTCTGGCGTATTGCATATTCCTCTTCACAACCCCATAGATTTTCTATGGGGTTAAGGTCAGGCGAGTTTGCTGGCTAATCAGGAACAGGGATACCATGGTGCTTAAACCAGGTACTGGTAGCTTTGGCACTGTGTGCAGGCGCCAAGTCCTGCTGGAAAATGAAATCTGCATCTCCATAAAGTCGGTCAGCAGCAGGAAGCATGAAGTGTTTTAAAACTTCCTGGTAGACGGCTGCATTGACCTTGGACCTCAGAAAACACAATGGACCGACACCAACAGATAACATGGCACCCCAAACCATCACTGACTGTGGAAACTTTACACTGGACCTCAAGCAACGTGAATTCTGTGCCTCTTCTCTCTTCCTCCAGACTCTGGGACCTTGATTTATAAAGGAAATGCAAAATGTACTTTCATCAGAGAACATAACTTTGGACCACGCAGCAGCAGTCCAGTCCTTTTTATCTTTACTTGACGCTTCTGACGCTGTCTCTTTTAATTGGCAATACTGAAATAAATCAACTTCTTCATGATATTCTAATTTTATGACCAGCACTTGTAGACAAAAATGCAGAACTGAAGCTTTAATGGTTATGAATTCGGTTTTCTTACTTCTCCTCTGTCTTTTCTGGAAGGATAGACGTAGACTTTCTTTTTTCCAGAATTGAAATGCACATTTTCAGTACTAATGTACCGGAAAAGAACTTTTGTAGATTTTCCTTGTCTTTAATTTTCTAAATACTAGATATATGAGATTGATAGATGACTAGCGTGGAGTTTCCTGGAATAACTGACCTGATCTGTTGATTCGTATCCTTGTATATAGAGTAAATATTGTATGTCTACATTTTACTGTTATGCCATAGAAGGTTTTGTATTTGTTAATGGTAGGGTAAAAATAACACACTAATGGCAGAGCTGCCATGCAACTGACCTGACACAAGGGGGTAAGTTGGTGTTCAGTGTTTTGCTCAAGGACACTTGACATATGACATAAGGAGCCAGGAATCAAACCACCAACCGCACGATTGGACAACCCCTTTACCTCCTGATCCACGGGTTCCCTTGTGTCAAACAAGTTGCAAGATGAAGTTTGCAAAGTCTGTGTAATGTAAATGAGACTGCAGCTCTGGGAAGAACAGCATTTCATTGTAAATGAGAAATGTGAGAATTATTGCATCTCTGCAGTTTGTTCTCTCCTCCTTCCCTATTCAAACTATCAGGTTTTGCTCATTGCCACAAACCTGTCTCCTGGTTATTATCTCCCATCTCATTTGAAACATCTGTCTCAATAATCTTGTGTTATTTCACAGACATGCTGAGACGAGTGACTGTGAGAAGTGTAACAGGAGGTTAATGTAAATGAAAAATGGTCAAATCGTATTTCTTGTTGGGTCTCTCCTTTCTCTCCTGCCAACATTTCTGCAGATGGCAATCCATTATTATTACTATTCATCCTGGGGATTTATCATAATTAGCTGAGCTCTGATCCCAATCATTTGGCTGAAAGAATCAGCACATTTTGTGATGGCACAGGATTAAGTCTTCCACGCTTTGCTGATTTTAGCATTAAACATGTGTTTGTCCTTATTTTTTATTTGAGCATTAGAAGACTGAGTCAGCTTCTCTGTGTGTTCATGTAAATGAGCGCACGTCTTTCGGTGCAAATGCATTTGACCTACAGTTTGTGTGTACATTTGCAGATGTGTGCGTGTGTGGCTGTGTTTTATTCCACATTTCCTGATACAGTGATTGTGTGCTACACATTTTTGAGGCCTCCACAGCCATCGATCATATCTGCCTTCATTCCCTTGGCAGAGCCAGCCCAAAACACAATACATGAATAATTAAACAGCCAGTTAAAAAGACGAATGAGTTAAATAAGCCTGCCCTATGCTGATAGAGCAAGCACAAATAAATGCCTGTACACACTTGCACATACACACATACTCAATAGGTCACTGTGTATGGGTTTTCTTCAGACAGTGAATGAATACCTGCCCAGGTTTCATTTATATCCAGGCTTTTTCTGTGGGGGTAAGAGTTGTGTATGACAGATTGCTGTTGGATTGGAATGCACTCCAAGTTGGTCTGATAACGGAAACAAAACACACAGTACAGATACAGTAAAGGAAGAAAAATCACAGGCTGCACGTGACTGGGCGTGCTTTTGAAAATGTTTTGTACTTGTGTTGTGAGCCTCTAGCTTTGTATCTGAATAAGTTATATTTTCACTACAATAATAATGTAATAGCTCACCTAACTCCAGTGCGTGTGTGTGTGTGGTTTGTGTCCCTCAGCCCTGCTTATATGTCAGCCCGATGAGTTCCAGTGCGGAGATGGATCCTGTATTCACGGCACCAAACAGTGTAATAAAGTGCACGACTGTCCTGATTACAGTGATGAAGCTGGCTGTGTCAATGGTAAGTGTCACATTAGTACAGGAAGGAAGGAAGCAATGCAACATGCTAACCGCTTTCTTATTATCAGCAGTACAATACGGCATTGAGTCTCTTTCTACTCAGTTTACAGATATGGTGAAACTTGTATTTCTGTCCTAAAGCTATAATTTCTGTCTGCAAACCGTCATTGTTCAACTTTTTTTTACTATGAAAATATGTCCAATTCCAACATTAACACTTTCAACGAGATTCACAGGGGATATAATAGCAAGTAGGACAGATGGCTGCATTTGGCCGCACTAGACGATTCTCCCCCAGGAGAAACTGATTAAAGAAGTAAATTTTAAACTGCTAAAGAGACAAAGACAAAGAGAAATGTGAGTGTAAGAGACCACAATGACAAAGTATATACAGTCTCAGCATGTTGATTTTAAATCTCTTTTGACCCAATGCTCGCCCAAGAGGAGCCACACAAAGCCTCATGGGCTTCAAGAACCACTTGTATGAGCAGATTTCTTCTTAATTTCTTCTTGATTTGTTCTTTCTTCTTAGCTAAGTACAAGTGAATTCCCCAATACTTACATTCGGCATTTTTTCCCTGGGGGGTAAAATGTCCTAATTTTACTTAAGAACTATTGCAGCGTGATCTGAATAAATAAATTTAATATTTAAAATATGATGAAATTAGTTTAATTAAAATATAAATCATACACAATGTAACAAACTTAATGCTTAAATTCACCCTATGATCAGCATAGTTTACTAATTTACTGAGCTGCATTTTTTATTTTAGTGATTTTATTTGAATATTTTCACTCAGCAGCTCTCACACTTACACAACTCGACACCTGACAACAGTGTAACATCACAAACTGTAGGCTGAATGGTTATTGTCACTGTGACTGTATCATATATGTAGCGTAGGCTATACAAAGAGCTCTAAAACAATCTTTAACTTCATGCAGCTAATGACACATCACAGACACATGAAAAAATACTACATTTAAAATAATAAAATAAAAATAACATTTTTACACTCTATTTATCGACTCTGTTAAATTAGTCTTGTTTAAGTCTTTTAGTCTCGTGACATTTTCATAAATTAAACTTGCCCACAAATGAAACAGAACAGGCGCCTTACATGGTCGTTTTAGGGGGCGTAGTTTGTGTTAACGTTAAAGTCTCATGGATGAACAGCTGCTCAAGAACAGGTGACTCTCTTCTTACTTGTCTTTACAACAAGGTTAGAAGAGTTTGATGAGTCTAACGTGGAACACTTGTACAAGCTAGATTTACACAGGAAAGTAAGAGGCTTTTACAACAAAAATGTCACGGCTAGAGATCCAATGCTTTTACTTAACTGCAAACATATGCGTGGCATGCACAAAACAGGAGTACACAAATCAGAATCAGTGAAGATGTTCTATGTGATGACAGACACTGAACATAACCTCTGCTACAGTAAGTGCACCTTCTTCTAACATATTAAAATTTGTATTGCTTTCAGGGGAGCTGGAGTGGCTTTCAGGGCAGCTCAGCTGTCCTGAACTCTCCTGTAGTTTAAGCCCTGCCATGCATAATTTTACCTTCTTTAATTTATTTATTTTCCATTTTTCTGTTCTGATCTATAGGGTGAGTGTTACATTACATAGGATATTCAAGGATTTTTACCTTGCCTAGCATGCCTGTCACCTGGAATTTACACATTATGGCACACAGAAAAGCTCAAGGTCTCCATCGGACACTGACTGTGATCTTGCAGCTTTGAATCTGAGATTTTTCAAAAGGGACACAGTACAGTACGTGTGTGCATGCAACTGTACATGCTATACAAGATTTTGTGAGTGGAAAAGATAAGAAAAACAATCACTGTAGCCCGGGCTGTTTATTGAGCAGCTGTGTCTGTGTGCTTCAACCACTAACCACGGCTAATATTTAACATTCTGAATGTAATACTAACATATACTGGTGGTTTTCTAAAAGAGCTACTAAATAGATTTCATTAAAAAAAAAAGAAACATCCTCACTATTTGTGAGAGTTTAAAAGTATTTCCAGCTCCCCCAAAGGAACAGTCAAATCATACTTGCAAATCTCACTGCTACTACATCTCAGGCTTCTCATTGTACTGCCCTTAATAAGCTCCACCAAGTAACAAATCTCAATAAACCATCTCTAACCTTACACATTTGTGCCTATAACCTATCAATGTTTATAGGTAACTATGCCAAATCATTTTTTTACTAAGCACTGCCTAAAATCTCAACAGTCAGCCTCCTGGCTAACAGTCAAATATTTTAAGACTCAGGGAAAAAAATGGTATTTTAACTAGGACTGCCTGGCGTATTAACTATTACATGTTGCAATTTGCATCTTGTTGACATTGAGGTTTGTGTTGCAGAATACTAATTTGCCTCAGCTGTGCAGGAGTATTTTTTAAGACATCCACTGTTCAGGCTATGGGTCTATCTCAAAAAAGATGAAGAGATATCATAAAAAAAAGTAAAAAATCGTATTTCTAGCCTGTTTCTATCTTGTGTGTTTACCACAGTTACAAAGTGCGATGGCCCCAAAAAGTTCCGTTGTAAGAATGGGGAGTGCATCGACAGCAGCAAGGTGTGTGACAATGTGAAAGACTGCAAGGACTGGTCTGACGAACCTATGAAAGAGTGTGGTAAGATTTTTTTTCTGTTTCTCTTAACACGCAAACACACCCACATATCTAGATAGTCATTAGTTCTTTCACTACCCGAGGCAAACATGTTAATGTAATAGCAATGATGCACATACTCATTCCCAGGCATCATCAACTATTTCTAATGGGTGGTCACTCCTCTTAGTAAAAGGAGCTTCATTTGATCAAGGAATGGTGAATCAGGACATTTCTCAACTGCCTTGTTATGATCAAAGAGCCAAGCGAATCTACCCTCTAGTGTGATCTTAGCCAGGAGAACGTGACCGGACTACGTTACCCATAAGGAGCCACACAGATTATCCACACACCACAGATAATTACCACTTATTGAGGTTCAGTCACAGGTCTCAAATCACAAGCAGTGTAATCTAGCTGCAAACAGAGTGAGGCAGTTGAGGGGAAGATATTTGTTAATAAAATGTGTGACGTTCATGTAGCTCGTGTAATTGTGATTGAAATAACTTGTTTTGTATCGGTAAAACTTTTTACTCAAGTGCATGTACGAGAAGTCTTTAAGTTTACTGTTTACTGTGGACACTTGAACATTATATTCACTCAATATGTAATTGCTGAACACATCATCCCTCCGGCAAATATGTTCCTGTAACAGCCTCCATTCTTTTGGCAAGGCTTTCCACAAAATTATGGCACCTGACTGTAGAAATTTTCTCCCATTCAGACACAAAAGCATTAGTGATGCTACGCAGTTAGGCTGGGCAGTGAAAAGCGTGCTTAGTGTTCCAGTTCATATAAAAGATGGAGTTGTGTCAGCTTTGTGCAACCTCACACCAAACTTTAACATTATTGCCTCTTTGCTTTGTGCTTACTATAATGTTGAAAAAGGAAAGGATATTCTCCAACTATAAATTAATTATGCTGTAACCCTGACGTTTTTGCTCGTATTAGGGAAAGGAACATTTTTGCTGAATTCTGCCTAATTTCACATTTTCCTCTTTACCTGTTTAACATTTCAAACACTATAAAATAGATATGCATTTCCATGGTGTCATTATAAAGCAAACAATTTTTGAGTTAGTGTTTTTCAGCTGCTTCCTTTCGCGGTTGCCACAGCGGATCACTCCGTATATTTGATTTGGCAAGGATTTTGCGACAGATGCCCTTCCTGATGTACCACTCCCCATTTATCTAAGCTTGGGATCTGCACTACGTATGGACCAAAGTGCAAACCACCAACCCAGGGGTTTTTAGACAGTTAGCAATTGCCAACTACATACTGCGCCACCGTTCCCGGCCATTTAATTTGATGCGTCTAATTTCTGGATCTAAAACAGATTAATTGATGAAGGGTTAAACACAGAAAGAAATAGGCGCTTTATGAATTTCTTTACTTTCTTTTCTTCTTAGCTATAAATACCTAACATAGCTAAGTGTGTACTAGCGTAATGTCTTATATCCTACTATACAATGACTCAAACAGCTGAAAAGGTGATCTGCACAAGTACTTGTACTTTTGTTAAGTATTTTTTGAAAGCATGGATGTAGTACTTCCAACTTTTATTTTATTGCTGTTAGTACTTTTACAGGAGTACGTCTTAGGCTTCTAAGTACATGCACTTCAATATTGTGTTTGTGTGATTCTACCACCTTTGGTTGATATTGAGTTCAATGTCTTTATACACAATAAATGACTTATTAGTCTTAATGTTAGCTAGACGTCATGCTAATGTCTCACTCTTTCTGTTACGTCTGTTCTTGCTGTCTCTCTATCTTTATCTCTCCCAGTCTCACTGTTTCACAGCATTACCTGTAGCCTTTAAACTTAAATCTTTAATGTAAACCGGTAATGAAGTACCAGCTTTAGCTTTCTGCAGTGCTCCCGCTCTAATCCCTGGAGGGCACTTGAAAGACAAAAGGATGAATAACAGGAAAAAAAACCGATACAAAGACACAGCGACACAGAGGAAGGGCAACGGAGGGGAGGTCCAATCTGTTCTGCTTAAAAAAGACAAGGAAGGAATGGAGAGAATGATATAAAAGGATGAAGGAGAGTGAGTGCTTGTGCAACAATAGGCACCTGGTACACGTGGCCAAGATCCCTTTTTCAAAAATGTATTGATTCCAAGTGTGTCTGGCAAATTCTGTGCCTGTGGGCACACACACCCAAGCAGTCCCAAATGAACACACTGCACAGAGACATACTCGTCTCCCTTTTTCTGTCCCTTTTTTCTTTTTTTTGTAATTTGTGTGGTGTACAGACAAACTCAACAGGAACAGAACAATGTTTAACTCTGTATGTTCTTTGTGCGTCTCATGCAGGCTGAATTATTCTGTCCAAAACCTGTTAGGAGTTATTTCATCATTATACATATTCTCTTTACTTTTCCCCACTCCCTCCCCTCCTGTCTCTCTCCCTTCCTTACTCCTACTGCCCTCCTCTCTGCAGGCCTAAATGAATGTGCAGACAACAACGGTGGCTGCTCCCACATCTGTAGGGACCGGAGAATTGGTTATGAGTGTGACTGTCCCTCGGGCTACAAACTCCTGGACAAAAAGACTTGTGGAGGTAAAGAAAGAAAAACTGATGTGACAAACCTACTGCATTGAAGAACCTGACTAATGTCAGTCGCAACATGTCAGGGCCGAACCAGCCAAACATGGACAAGCTTTTTTTGTGGCTCTACTTTGTAGAGCAGCACAAACGACCTTGATTTCAAAAGGAAACTAACATAACTCCAAAGCAGTTGTTTATTGCTGCAGAATGTAAATTGTAAAGTGAGACAGTTTTACATTGGAGCTTTGTCTTGACCAACAACAGCATGATAAACTTCAAAGCATTAATGGTCTCAATGCTGATCAGTGCGAAGGTAATTTACACTAACTCTGTTTTTTAACAAGGTTTAGCATTTTACATGTCACAAACCAAGATCTTATATTGTATCTTTTCTACTTTTGTTTTCATCTTTGTGTCTTTGTGCCACGATTTCCCCACAGACATAGATGAATGTGAGAATCCAGATGCCTGCAGTCAGATCTGCATCAACTACAAAGGAGATTATAAGTGTGAGTGCTATGAAGGCTACGAGATGGACCCTGCCTCTAAGACCTGCAAGGCTGTGGGTGAGTCATTTCTCTCACACACACACACACACACACACACACAGACTCACATCTATTTGTACAAGACACAATGCTTCGAGATGTGTTTTCACTGGCACACATATACTTTAAAGTACTTAAACTTCAAGACCCACTCTTACACGCACACCAATTGCTCTCCCATTCCAACACCCCTGAATACGGAGTCACATCCCGCAGTGTTCTCACACTGTGGGACTCAGTGAAAGGAGAAGCTTGCTTTGTATGCATGCACCGCACAGCAATCTGTTCAAAGATAAATATTTGCCATCTTCCTCTGCAGTCCTCACTAATGAAAAGTCTGCAGCCAGCTGCCTCTGCTCTCTCTGGAGTGTCAAGGCACGGCTGTTGTGTGAGGAGGGGCCTGCCCACTCACTGTAGGACACAGGCAGGGTCTGTACCCCCTCATTGGCCAGGGTAAACACTCTGAGCAGTCGTGTGAATGAAAATAAAATCTTTCTGAAATCCTCAAAGCTTTGCCAGGCAAGATTGCAACTGAAAAATTTTCAGCCGCATTTCATGAGCATTTGATGATGCATCTATCATTTTATAGCTGTATCCTTTGAGAAGCTCTGCATGACTTTTTGGTGTTTTGAGTTATTTCACGCATTCTTTGTCTGTTACTGCTGGCTTTACTGATAATGATGCTGTCTGTCAACAACTATTAAAACACCTGCAGATAACACTTTCTGCAGCCATTGACAAATTAAGGTTTCTGATGTGGAGTCTTCTGCTAAATTATGCTTTATCTACAGTATATAGTTTATAGTCTGTGCTAATGCCTTGCAACTACCCCTTTACACACACTGTGAATAGAGCCTTGAACAGATTGAGGTACACAGCAAAGTCACTTTTCTGCAGGAAAAGAGAGAATAGAGAGTGTTATTAGTGATTACTGCCATCAGTCTTCGGTTGAGTCATTATAGGATGAACTGGCCTGGTAATGAGAGAGCTTAAAGCGGGCCCTCACTCTTAAGCTAAGTGGCATAAAAACTGCCATTGATTGCCTCACGTCTCTCTGTGTGAATCTTTATTACTGCTCAGCAGTGCAAACCGTCCTTGTCAGAGGCCAAGACATTTATTAGCCGGGAAGGCAAGCAAGCAGAGGTGAAAAGATAGATGTATGGATGCATTGTATGAATATCACTGCTCAGTATTGCAGACCTGCATCTGCACCGTCGAATGTAGCACGTTATAGCCAAAAGAGAAAGAGTAATAAAAGACAGAAAGTGTGACGGAATTATTGGTAATGTAGAGTTTTTCTTTTCTCTTTGTTCAGAGGTTCAGATAGAGCTGGAACCATAAACACAGCCTGCTTTGTGAAGCAGAGATTATGTGGACTTAATTAAGTTGCATTTGCTATGATACACACACGCGCGCATGCACACAGAAAGTCATTAAACATATACAGTTTAGATTCTAGTCAGATAGATGATCGGTACACAGACACAATTTCCCTGTGACTGATTGGCCAGGAGGAATGTTGCATTCTATAATGAGATGTGACACATGCCATGTGCCGCTATCATTTGCACATATTAAAGTCTGCAAAGGGCCAGGCTATTATTTGTGCTTCTGTCCCAGAGGCAAAACACAGTTTTATCTTTTCAAGATGTATTTTCTTTGCATTTTCTACTTCTGTGCTGTTGTTAGTTCAAGTTACAAATGTTTGGGGTTTTTTGTGAGAAGCTTTACTCAAAGCTGCGTGAAAACCTTTACTCTGCGTGTTCCCCCAGATACAGCAAGTGCATTTCAATCAAATCCTAGAAAACGGTTTCTGAGTTTGCAGATTAATTTCAGAGTAATACGCAACTGTTGCACCAGCCGTGTTAATTAAAAGTAGAGTCCCAGGTTGCAGTCATAATGCGTTCCCCCTTCTAAGCTGGTATTTGTGTATGTGAAAGTATGTGTGTTTGTATTAGGACATGGCAACGTCCATTAAGTCCCCGGAAGAAAGCCTTGCTCTACACTAATTGCATTTATTGTTTTTGTGTTTACACCTTTATGGATGTGATTCCGTTCACCGAGTTGAGTTGTCAACTTGAGTTATTGCTTGTGTGTAAGGGAGAGAGAGCATGAAGGTGTGTGGGAGTCGTATGTGTAAGTAGAAAGGAGAGAGTTAAGGGGGTACGAGAGCAACAAAGACAGAGGCAGAATTTTCTTGAAGCATTTCTTTATGATCAGTCACTGATCTTAAAGACAATTACTTCTGTCTTTAATGCTAGAGAACACAATTTAAATGTTTTATTCAACTAATTGAAAGTGATACAACAGTGGGAATATATTACAGGTAGCCACACAAACTGGCTGAACACAGCAGGGCACACTGTCACAAAGATGCAAAGGAAATGTACAAACTGCCTGTGGACCAAAGTCTCCCTTAGTTTATTTGGTCTTGTTTTCTTCTCCTGTTTCTTTTGCTCTCTCTCTCACTCATGTACAGTGTACTGCAGGCTTAACCACAGTGCCAAGAGCAGTTTGCGCCACACTTGACAGTTTGAGCACACACTTTTCAAAATGGGTTAAAAGCAATGGTCAGATTTTCCCCATTGTCAGAAGATTTTGCCATGGGACTAAAGATGTTGTGGAGCACTGTCAAACCTCATCTCAGAAGTGGTTGCTGTGATTTTTGGCGTTTAATGGACCAGCCCATCACATTGTATTCTGCCTTCCTGTAGGAGTTTTGGTAAAATGTATTCAGAATATACATTTGTACATGGTCCAACTAACTTACGTAAAAGATACACATTTTTAAACTTTTATCACAAATAAATACGGCAATTTCCCATCAGCCTTCCACCTCACAGCTAATGAAGTGTTATGTAACTTCAGGATGACTTTTTGACATTTTACACAAGTTGCTGAGACAGTTTAAACTTCAGTTACTCATTATTACATACTATGTTATGATCTAAATTCTTAACATCTTAACGAGTGACATAGACGTGTGTGTGTGTGTGTGTGTGTGTGTGTGTGTGTGTGTGTGTGTGTGTGTGTGTGTGTGTGTGTGTGTGTGTGTGTGTCTGCTTTCAGATACGACATCTTCCTAATAATCCTTCTGCAGTGCTTTCAAGTACACCGCAGAGAAACATCCCGAACATCAGCCTGCAGAATTTCTCATTTTTTCTTTCTGACCTTTTGTCCTTTTGTTTTTTTTCCCCTTCATATCTCCACAACATAAACATCTGCTTAGGTCTGAACCAAATCAATGCTTCTGCAGCGCCTGACAGCATTCCCCCAGCCCGTATTTATCTTTTCACCACATTATCTTAATTGGCTAACGGGTCAGACCGGCTCTCAAATGGCACCACAGATTAAAATAAATCTATAGAAATGCGCTCCTGTTAAGAAAGCTGACTGTTGCTCTGCTGGGATCTATTGAGGAGAGATACAGTATTATTGCACTTTTTAATGACATCTCTAATGCCATGGCCTGAAGAAAACAGTGAGTCAGCTATTTTTGCTTTGAGGAGGACATATTGCTGCGACAGCAGTGATCATGGATAAGACGTGCTGGGTTGAAAAGGGAGTTGGGACTGATAAAAGAGAAGTTAGATTTATTTCTATCCTTATTAAACATACGTCAAAATGTTCTTATATCTTTTTTCATTATGTCTTTTTCATTTTCTTCACTCTTCTCTCCAACCACCTGACGCTCTTTTCCCTGCTGTCTCTTGATCTGTTGATGTCTTTTTTTTTTTCTTTCTTCCTCCCTTAATTATATCCTCTTGCGCGTCATTTCTCTGTGCACCCATCATGTTTGCTAGTGTCTTGATTCATTGTGCTCTCTCTGAGCAGGTGAAATTGATGGTTACAGACCCAGCAGTCAGTGGAAAATGATTGGATCCAAACAGCAGTAGAAATGTAATATTTTCTCCCTGTGCAGTAGCCCGTAGTAAACTGGGGCTGAGGAAACCTATTTAGGCATGGTTGGCCTCCGTGTTAAAGTATGAATCTGTGTGTTCACGACTGTTGTGCAACTTCTCTCTTTTCTTAAAATGCTTTAGTTGGTATTTCTGCTTTATTGGCTAGTGGGTAGTGAAGAGTGATTTGACAAATAGGAGGGAGAAGTGAAGAAACGGAGCTCTGTGGGAAAGAGAGCAAAAGATAAAGATAGAGATGTAAACAGGCAGGCAGACTGATAGAAATCCAGGACAAAACAAATTGGCGTGGGATGACTCAAAAAATGATTTCTCAGTGTGTATACAGTAGGTGTGAGGTGAAAATATTTGGGTATCTACCATATGCAGGCCCACACACGGACATGGGCTTTTATGTTTAAAGATAAAGTTGACCTTGTAGGCTGCACGAGAATTATTCAAATGCTTGCATCATGTTCCCAGGCCTCAGGTAACTGATGTGCCAGCACAACACCTCTGTGCTCCTGAGGAAGAGAACCCAGAAACACACTTTTAACATGGTCATGCACCAAAAATAGAAAATACTTGAGGAGCTATTTTATTTACAGGAATGTTGTGGTTTGTTACTTCATTCAGTAGGAGGACACACATTCAAAGACAATACTTTTCAAATTTTAAGCCCTCTGGCTTTTAGTTTGAACAACCTCACATACTACGATGTGTAACATTATACTGTAAAAAAAAAAGAACCTAAATAATACAAATACAAAACAAGACTTGACTTATACACACATTTATTCCCTCTTAGGACTAGGAATCAACACTCAATGCTATCCATGGTACTTTTAGAGACAGCAGTCTGTGTAGGTTGTTACCAGTACTGATAAAGTACATAGCTAAGAGGCAATTTGAGCCCACTGATGGTTTTACAGCCTTCAGCAGTGCAAACAGACAAACGTTTTAACACTACTGTACCCTCATCTCTGTCATTTTGAGGAGTCACATTAATATCGATATACAGATGCAATTCTGTATGTGGCTGATGGCAGCATCACCTTTCTACAGAATGTTTATATTACATTCGAATACTGCAAGACAAGGTTGAAGACATTTTTTAGGTATCGTTCCCACATGACAGCTCAGACCTCGTCTTTCTTTAGCTCAGTAAACATTACCTTAGATGCACGCTTTTCAATATCAGGTTTGAGACGTGTACAATTTATGTGTCATTGTCAAGATCAGCCACCGTTTCCTTGTGACATGTACTCTGTCATTAAGATCACTTATGACTGACTGAATTGCAAATGCCGCATGTCGATTAGAGAGTGAAAATGTTCTCTTTTGGGCCTCCCTTTTCAAATTTTGTCAAGGTCAAATAATAAATAAATGGCAGAAAGAGATATTCACAAAAAGCCTAATTATAAATGTAATTTCTGCTCAGGGAAGAGTCCATACCTGATGTTCACCAACCGTCATGAGATCCGTCGCTTTGACCTCCTAAAGAGTGAATACACACAAGTGGTTCCCAAATTAAAGAACGCTGTGGCCCTGGACGTAGACGTCTCCACAAACAAGATGTTCTGGTGTGATCTCTATCATCAGAAAATATACAGGTATGTGCGCGCACACAGACACACAAACACACACACACACACGAATCAGAAGCTCTTTCCTTTTTGTTAAGCTTCTCTGTTGTCATTCTGTCCTCACTCCATCCATCATGTCTGCTTCAAACTGTCACACCTTCTGGTAGTGAGGGAGACACACCTGGAGGGTTTGTGTGTGGGGGGGTGGGTGGGGGGGGGGGGGGGGGGGGGGGG
>JAUYWH010000020.1:18983822-19084141 GCA_034779795.1 Ctenopoma multispine | reverse complement strand
GTGTGTGTGTGTGTGTGTGTGTGTGTGTGTGTGTGTGTGTGTGTGTGTGTGTGTGTGTGTGTGTGTGTGCGCGCGCATTTATCAGCAGTTTATCCTAAATATGATTTGCGATCATGAAAGAAGACGCGTGTCTTAATTGTATGTCCCATCAGTCACATTCCATCTGTGCTTTTTTGCCATACATACATTTGCAGAGGCTCTTTCCAGGAGAATCTAGTCAGTATGCACAACCAGCACTGTGATTTCTTCTGTTAATCTTCCTCAATAGACTTGATTATAGCCATCTGATCACACTTTGGCTAATAGCTAGCCTCCTGCTAGTAGGAGTGTTGTGAGCAGGATTAATGTCAAAGCTCTACACCAGACTGTCGGGGTGGGGGTTGACAGGGAATGGGGATCCATGTCCACAATAAATGACCAGTGGGTTTTCATTTTGACAATATGTGGACACGTGCTGTAGATTAGAAATGACCAAAAACAACATGTGTCCCTCCCAAGGTCACCTGCCATCTCCCAGTGTTTTTAAACCTCCAGTGTATGACACATTGTATCCTAAAGTCAGATGTGGTTTTGAATTGTATTAGTACAAAATCTGGCACATTTCTTGTTGAAACTACATTTTCTCCTCCGATATTAGAAAGCATCTTGTTGCATTTATATGCAGTGAGATATACTGTGTGTTTCATCTGCATCTCATTTACACATGGTGTTGTCCCTAGTCCAAAGTCACATCAGATGGATTCACTGCCCTTATATTATGCAAATACTGTATATCATAATATGTTTTTCATCATGATGCTCCTCTGCTGTATTAAACTCCTTCCTCCCTCTATAGCATGGCCTTTCGGGAGGGTGTTTCAGAGCAAAACTTTGTACGCATTTTATTTTTTTCTTTCTCTTTCTGTTAATCTCAGCTGCGAGTGATCACTACCTCATAGGTAACAACATCACAGTAGCCGTTCTGGGGATAGTCATTCCCATCGGTGAGTACTCTTGACTTTCTCTCTGTGTTGTTTGCTTTTTGCCTGCTTGCTTCTCCCTCCTTGCTCCTGCACATCAGCTCGTTGCTTAGTTCCTGCATGTTGTGTGTCGATGTGACGTTTAATGTGTATGTGTGTGTTTATGTATCTGCATGTTTGTGCAACTGGGTTTTAATGTGTTGTGGCTCCCATCTGACTGAATAAAATAAGTATATCTTAGATTTAATATGAACTATTTGTGTATTTCGAATCCGTGTTTCCTCATGTTGGGCTCAGCAGTAACGTTCAAGAACAAAATAATAGTTTAGTATTTGAAAGAATTTAATGATCCCACAGATATCATGTTTTGTCATCCCATTTGACCAGCTTTTATGGCATTAAAAAGTCATGCTACCAATCGGATAATATAGTACGCTCACACCACAATCAATCCAGTGCTCTGACCTATTTCTGTGACCCAGTGGACTGAGAATGGGTTAAACAGTTTTTGAAATGAATAGGGGACTAATGAGACAAAATTATGTATTTGGCTTAGAGCAGTGAAAACTTCTGACCTCGGAATTAACGTGAACGTTGGTTTGGGGTGGAAGAAAAATCTTTTTTATGCCTCTACAACAGTAGTACAAAGAGAATACAAGTCATTACATTGAAACCAGCTTAGTAAAGTTAATCTATTATATTAGCTCTGATTAAAATGAAAATCTGATTTTTATTAAAATATTTAATACTTTCACGCCTAACCACAGTGAGCTGCTCCACCATTCGTTGCAGCCATAAATTCAGCATTTTTGGCAGCATTGATGCATTAATTATTGTTGGAAGTCCACAAAGGCCAGATTTCTGCACCCCAGTTCACCAATCAGCACCACGCCCACCCACAGGCTCCACCAAGGGAAACAGCCCAACAATCATTATCTGTATTTAGCCAAAGTCAGGCCAATCCCTAATTAAAGTGATTGTTTAATGAAAAGTAAATGCAAAGAGCATTTAGAGAAGAACAAAGGAGAATCTGGGGTTTCCAACCCAGTCACACAGGGATATAAATTGCGTATCCAACAAAAGAGCAATTAGATGGGGCTTCCACAGGGAAAAGCCGACACATACGTAGATGGATGTGGGCATGCACAGATGAACACTCCCCCCACACACACTGGTTTTATCTGTCCCCATTGACATACCACTGGTTTGGCTGTTGGTCTCTCCCTCTACACACACATGTACTCATGTACAGGCATTATACACACACATCTCCTACAGGGAAGCTAGGCAGTCACGCTGATATGGTAATGAGAGGAGAGAGCAGAGCTTATCTGAAATCCTCCAATCTCCTTCTCTTTCTCTCGTCTTCCTCCCATAACCCCACACCAGAGTTAGGTCATCTGTAGATAGTGCCTTTTTTTTTCTTTTTTTTTTGCCTCGGCTAATTATAAATCATAGCCCAAGTGTAGCACAAGGATAACATGCTGATGACAGTTAAGCAACCTTACTGAGGAACTACAAAACCCTAATCACTTCTTCAGCACCAAAATGCAACAAGATTTTATAGAAAAGTCTGTGCGATTCGGTCTTTGTGTGTGCATGTGTGTACATGTGCATGTATTTGTGTGTGTCTGTGGGTGTCCTGGAGGCGGGGTTCATAGTATCTGTATGACAGTGCATGCAGACATTCATTACTGCAATTCGTGAATGTGAATCCATGTTTATGAGTGTTTTTGATCATTTTGTAAGATTGAGACTAGGAGGGAGTGTAACAGAATGTACAGTATGTATGTAGTACGAAGGCTCATTGTTTTAGTTTCTAACTGAAAAATAATCACTTTCTTTTTAATACCTGATGTGTACATAGGTGTTTCCTATGCTCCTCCCAGCTGAAGATTTACATTTTCTACTAGATATTAGAAAGATGCTTTTATCCAAAGCTTAACTTCCAAATATGTACACAGACATACCAGGAGCAACTTGCAGTTCGGTGTCTTCATGTTCCTCATGAAGTGTATCATCTACACTGTCAAACACTGTGGGAAATGCTATTATAAAGTCATTTGAGGAGTTACTTCCCCAAATACCAAAAAAATACATGATACATTACACTAAGTCTTACGGGTACATTTGTTAATGTATGATTTAGAAGAATAAAAATGATGAGCCCTCTCTACTTCAGTAAAAGAGAGCGTGAGGCGTGTTTGTGCGTGTGAGTGCTTAAAGCGCCGCTCTGTGTCCCCTGGGCTGTGTTAACGCTCCCGCCGTGTGTTGTTGTTGTGTGTGTGTTAAACACATGCAGTCCCTATCCTTGCCACAGTGGTCATTGGATTGCTCTGCACCGGCGGATACCTGGTCTGGCGCAACTGGCGGCGGAAGAACACCAAGAGCATGAATTTCGACAACCCAGTGTACCGCAAAACTACAGAGGATGATGACGACGAAATCCACATTGGCCGACACAACGAGTCCATCGGTCACGTCTACCCAGCAGTGAGTGGCAGCCACAGTCAGCCATTCATAGCACTCCCTCTAGGGGGTGGCATCACAGACAACAACTCTCACTGGTACTCAGGGGCGCCAATGCTCTCCAGCGGAAAATGAAAGAAGCTGCAAATAAAAGGAAGGAATTTGGAATCTGGCAGGATGTGCTGGGGTTTGGAAAAGCCTGTTTGTTGTACATGTAGGCCTGGTGCAAAGAAAGAACAGGCTCGCACATGCACACATCCACATGCTCACAGATGATTTACAGTAATCACAGAAAAAAAACATTAATATACGGATATGAGCCCTTCACCAGTTCACCGTGTTCACGTTCACTGGTCATTATCATACAGTACATACATTTATTATAGTCGCATCATTGTCGCCAACCTGCCATCCCATTTACTCCTTTGTTAGTTTTTGTGGTTGTTGAAGTATTTGTCCTGTTTCTGGGACACATACTGTATGTTTTAATGGGCCCCATTTCCAGAAGAACACTTTATAGACACACATACTTTAAAATCGTCACTACACAACAGAAATGCGGCATGCTTATCAGAGAGTAAAATGTTTCTTTCAGGTCAGCCAGACATTAGGTGACACTTAAATAATTACTGCTGCTGCAGACGAATCTGTTTATTGGTAGACAACAAGTTGTTTTAATTGTGAGATGCCTTTGAGCAGACAGAGGACTAGCTTTATAGTTACTGAGAGAAAGGACATCAGAGCACAGGACAAGAGCACTCTGCAAATAATTGAATACATTCAGTTGATAGCAGCATCATGACATTGCCTTTAATATGAATGTTATTTTTTCATTACAGTACAAATGAGACATGAAAGATAAAGAGAGAGCACAAATCAGAACCAAAGACAGTTCAAAACAGAATTCATCTTCTTTTAGCTGCAGTTGTAGAAACCACAGATATCAGTGTCATGAGTTGTGGATTACCCTGTTTTTTTTAAGAATTTTAGACTTTTTGTTTCCGACAGCCTCGGGAGACAATGCCTGCTGTGATTTGCAGTCAGATGCACTTAAATTAAAGGGTGTCATCAGGACACTTTGGACAGTTATTGGATTTATTTATTGTTTTAGGTATTGGAGAGCAAGCAGGGAAGAGCAGCCAAAAAGGATTATGGGGGAGGCGGAGGATGGGAGTCTAGTGCTTTGATCAGTTGGCATGGTAACACAGATTTCTTTGTGTTGCTCTGGAGAGAAAGGAGGGAAGGAATTCAGGGAATCATTGGCATGATGACAGGCTGGAGACACACACACACAACAGGTGCACAACTGTGTCATATTAAAATTCAAGGTCGAAGTAACAGCCGCCCTCAGTTAAAGGCTGCAGAGAATAAACTGCACTCTTTTCGACTTGTCTCCACATTTTATTATTTACTTCTGCATAAATGTCTTTTATTGTCTTTTCATCTTTTTACTTGTTTTGTTCCTCTGCTGTCGTCTTCTTTCCTTTCCTTTCGGGTCAATGTGGCAACTCAGGCAGCCAGAGAAATCAGGTTGGCATTATGTGGGCCAGACATTTGCAGCCGTAGGCAAGCATCCTTCATTTCTCACATAGAAACAGAGCGAGGGGCTGAACAAAGGGGGGAATTGGGAAGTGCACAAGAGGAAGGTCAAGGAAAGGAGGGAGAAGTGAGCACTACAATGGAAATATACATATAGAGCTGCCTTTTCCAGGCTTCCGTCTAGATTCGTCTTCTCCTCTGTTTTCTATCTCACTTCTCTGTCTGCTCTTCGTCAGCCTACTGTGGTAACCGTTTTTTATCTGCTGTTTGCAGCGCGTGGCTCTCAGTCTGGATGATGATGGCTATCCCTGAGGAGGGGGGGGTACAGTCTGCCCCTCCCCCCCCCCCCCCCCCATCCCATCCTGCCCCCTCCTCCCACCACAGCCTCTACACCAGTAGAGTGAGGACAGTACAACACAGAGGAGAAAGAGAAGGAGTCCCATTTTGTTGCAGGGATGACTGATGTACTTTTTGTAGATCCCTCTCTTTTTCTTTTCTACTTTCTCTACTGGAGTAACATTACTACCACTACTAGTCACTCTACTACTTCCTTTAGTGCTAGATATTAGTAAACTCTGCTACACTCCTCTCTCCTCTCTGCCTCATTAGCAGTAGTGGTGTGTAAAATGCTGCTTGATGATTTTGTTCAAACTAACCTCATTCGGCTGTCTCAGTGCACTTTATAAATAGAAGGCTGCCTGGCCACCGTAAAGGAGGAAAGAAGCCAGCATGCATTATTTTTAACTCATCATATTCAGACTCTTTTATTTATTTGTATGTGTTTGCTGTTGTAAATACGGTGTCTGCATCTCTCGCAGCACATTACTAAAGGCCGATTTGCTCAAGTTTTCCAGGATTTTCAGTGGTAGGCAAGGATATTATTTTTCTTTATAGTTCCCCTTACACCTCGAGTTGACAAGACAGATTTTATAAAAGGGCAGTGTCATCTTTCTTTCACACCCAGCACTAAAATGTGCCTCTTGACACTATATGTAGGGAGGCAAAGCTAAATATAGCCAAGGGGAAAGGACGCAGAAAAACTGATGAGGTTGTCTGCATGTGGAGAGGTGATTTTAGGGTGAAAGAGTAAGAGAGTTTTGTTTTTCTTTGAGGGGAATGGAAAAATTTGTGCCACCAGAGGGTAGTGCCTCAAGGCAAAGAGCAGCAGGGCAGAAAAGGCAGAGGATTATGGGTAATCTGCCCACCTTCTGTCAGAAGTATGCGTACTGTTGATAATGAACTTGGGGAGGTTTGCTCATTTGCAGCCTGATTTATTTGTTTCGTTTGTTCAGGATATATTATATGATATTGTTTTCTTCTGCCGTCAGCACACAGTAAACACCTTTAAGTGATTTGGTAGCAATATGAAGATTGTGCTTTGACAGTGATATAACTTCCGAAATTATCATAGAGCATGGATGCACAAAAGGTCTGCTCATTTCGTGAATAATGTAGGAAGACTGGGCATTTAATGTGTTTTCTGTCGTTTAGTAGATGTATCTGTATAGATTTGAATGCATAATAGTTGCACATACAGGACTGGAATCCTAATGAAGTTAAGTATAAGACCATGAAGTATGAGAAAACATCAGGTTATATGGGCGTCAGAGAGGTTCCAGCAACCTGCACCAGCTTTATTCTTAATTACAACAGTTTGAAATGGAGATTGCACCCAAATATCAGTGGAAAAGAAAACATCAATATATGCTGAGAAAGAAAGATGAAAATGAAAACAGACAAACAAGAGTAAGGTGAATGTTTATTTTGTACTATGCTATTGACATAAGTCTTTTTGTTGTACCTTTGGCCAACACTATTATTCTTATGGACGGTATTTCACAAATTATCACTTCAATTTGATGTAAATTGTGTTTTAAAACTTGAATATATCTTTTTAAACTTCTGGCAAACACAGACACTTGAGCACACTGTAAACAGTGGCTACAGCAGCCCTGGTGTCATTGATTCAGAGCCTGATAACTGCTGCATTTTTTTCTCCCTTTCTCAGCAATGTAACTGTGTGTTTTCTGGAGGAGATGGTGTGGAAAACAAGCCCACATTTAGAAGAAATCACTTTCTGCTGTCACTGGCTGTTCATTGTGGTTGTGAGTAGCCTCGTTTTGTATGAACAGATGAGTAATACGCCGAGGTTGACTGAGCCCAACACTGATTTGATTTGAAAGCTGGATGGGGAGGAAATGTGTAAACCAGCGTAAAGGGCTGATCTTCCATTGGCTTGCCACAGACATGCTTCCAGCCCATTGAATCAGATGGAATTTATGCACAGTGAATATTGCAATAATTGCCCATAATGTGTTGTAATAGTGAATTTCTAGAAGCTGTTATGGCAGAATACCATGGTAGCTGTTTGAAGTAGTGATGGCAAATTATCAACTCTGCTATTCGAGATGCAATTTAGCTTCAGTAAAAACCAATTTGACTATATGAAGCAAAAGCTAAAGCAGTTTTCCATTGCCCAAACTCTACATATGACCCTTGTCTTCCATGGTTAAAATAACAAATCTGAACAATTTTATGTTTCAGTTGAGAAGCGCTTTTGTTTGCTGCGTCTCGTCTTTTCATAAACCTGATATATGACTGAATAACAAGCAAAAAAGTACAAAAGGCAAACATTGTCTTCCAATATAGGCTCAGTGCAAACAGGTTGTGCGGAAGAAATTTGGATTACTCTTAGTTGTTATTCACAGTTTTCACTCTTGTGTTCTCAGTGTAGATGAGGAAATGACTGCCAGGATTTAGACTACACCATATGCGAGCAGATTTGTACCTGGAAGATGAACTGTGGATCATTTATTTTGCTGGAATTCTGCTGATGTTGTCTCAGTATTCTGGTGCTCAGTTGCCTCACCTCCCTCGGAAAGATGTTTGCTCTCAGTTTATGATGCACAGTGGACAGTTTGTACATAATGACGTGATGTATGTGACAAGTGGCATGCCAGACTGGTAAAGTGTAGTCCTCTTCAGCACAGCACTCCCCAATGCATCTAATGAAACAGGATTGAGCACAAGAGGGAGGCCACATCCCAGCATCTTAACCTTGTACTGAGAAACAAAATAAAATGCATTACACATTGAGGACGCCTGTGACACACTCAGCGTGATCCTGGACTGGTTTGGCAGGCTCCTGCAGCGTTTGTTGTCACTAATGGTCACAATTTCAGATTTTTCTTTTTCATAGAAACTGAACCTGAAGGAAAGCTGTAGATAATGATGTAAGATGCCAGGGGTCAAATATAGGATATTTGTGAATTTAAAACTAACTGAATTGAAAAACCTGCTGCTGGATGGAACTATGAGCTGAGTCAGCTCTGCACTCCACATTTGACCCTCATGTATGTGTTTGCTTCAGGCCGATGGAGCTCCATATTGAGGGCTTGCAGCTTGAAGAATAAATTGCTTATTTATTGGGGTGACTGAGCCTGGTACTGTAGAAAGGTTATTATTGCTACGGTGTGAAACAGATTGGCTGGTGCACTTTGTGGCCACCTTGAGAGCATCTGTATCCACTGGCAAAGATGCTAAAAAAAAGTCCAGAAAGGGGCTTTTGTCATTCATCATATAGTAGGTGGTTATTGGTAAATGGTAGCAAAGGACATATTGTACTTGGACCCTAGGCTTTCTCCACACATTTTTCTTCTTATTTATGGAGCTCACTTAAGCACTAATCACTGCTCTAATGTCAGCATCGTCATAATTTTACTATCAGTCAACCCCATAAACAACAGGCTGCAGTTAGAATTACAGTTATCAGTTTGAACACTCTGCCTCATGCTGACAAGGTTTATGAATAATACACTGTATGTGAATGTTTATGTACATATGTTAAGTTTTTCGGTTTAGTGTAATACAGGTACTATGTTTGGGTATTCGTGTTTCTCACTCTAGGTCAGTGTTTTGTTAATTTACTTGAAGTCTTTGAATAGTATCCTTTTAGCTGCTTAGAAGAACCACGTGCAACATGAAACACAGTATCGTGCACAGCGTTCCTCAACCAGAAATGTACTGTCATGCAGTTTAGTTTATTATGTGTTTTGTTAAGTTAATAGTGCTTCTATGCTGCAACAACTCAAAGATGTTTTTAGAGCCAGCTGCGCAGTAGTTTGTAAATTTAAAAATTAGCCAAGTTGTGACTTAACTAGAGATTTACTCATGACTAAACTAGTATAGCCACAGACACTCGTTGTTACATAGGTATTAGTTGTTACTACATATGTACACGTAGTATCTGCCAGGTGTAATGCTAGTTTTAGCTCCCTAACATTGGCCTGGTAACAAGTAGTGGTAGAAATATCTGACACTCGAATGCTGTTTTGTTATAACATATACTGGGAAGTTTTTAAATTGCATTTCACGGTAGCAAATATGTGAAACTAAATGATTTCTGATATTTCTGACTCTGAAACAAGTATTATAGAAGTGATGAGTTTACAGTTGGTGCAACTCAAGCCTGCTTGTAGATTTGAATATTTCCTGTGATACTGACTGATATATATAAATTACACATTTTCAATGAAATCTCAATGTGAAACAGGTTCTACTCATCTAGATATTTAACTCCCAAATTAAAGGAATATACAATTAAAGTATTGGGAGATTCTTAACAAATCATAATACACAATATGCAGCTTTCTACCACAAAAAGTCAAACAAAATGATGTCAAACGTGACTTTAACAGTGATGCAGCTTATTTATTTTATTGGATATTCATTATTAGGTGATCAAAGCGAATACTTACATTCCTTATAACCATTTACTATAATTGTAGGCTGTAATTATGCTGCTCCTGATTTGTGCTCCACTTTAAACTGTCCTGTCGCTTGTCCTTTCTTCTGTCTCTCTGCACTTTTCAAACCCCAATCTTTTCTGAGCAGAGAATCTGACCTATGCTCCTTTAACCAGGATACACTGACTGCTTTCTATCATCATTCATATCTCTCACATCACTCCTACACTTGACAACTTCATGCACTGTGACTGTGAGGCTTCCAGTCTTTTTATGGTCGTTCTACTACTGAATTTTACTTTGGAGAGCGTTGCTTTCTCCGTGGCCTCTCATTCTCTTGCCCTCCCATCTTCATTTTAAGCATCTACATCTTTCCTTTGGCAAGGGCTATCAGTCTTTGGGTAGACAGAAACACACACTGGACAAATGTGGATAAAACACTGGAGGAAATCACCTGGAACCCCAAAAAATACTAAGGAAGGCCCCCAGAGATGAGAAAAGAGAACCTCCTGCTTGTGAACTAGCGAACAGGCACGCTCAACCCGGAGAAGCGGATCCCGCTCTGGCTACAGTTTCGGGCCTCATTGACTCTGCTTCGCTGGCATTTAACTCTTGTTGACCCAGTGACTTTCCTGCACCAACTGGTTCCTCATTTTATCATGTGTGTGTTTGTTTTTTTTGGACTGTTTGTAAGCGAGTTTTAATAGTTTGCTCTGACTTTCTCTTCAACAATCCATTCACAGTTTTGATCCGCTCGATATTTGATTACTTGAAAGTTGAGTCGCCTGCATTTTTCTACCCGCCAATGTAAAATGAAGGTGGGGGGGAGGAGACGATGACGGGGAAGTTGTGAAATGTGTTTGTGTGAATCTTTTTTTGTGGGTCAGGATGATGATATACAGGGGCAACATTTTGATGAATAATTGGTATTGCCACTCATTTGGATATTCTACTTCAGCATTGATTTAGGTAGGAGAAACATGTTGGCTCCTGTTCGTCCTAGAAGTGTCTACCTGCATTTTCTCAAAATGTTGCTGATGTGTCATTAACTGCAAAAAAAATTTCCAAAAGCATTCGGGGCCCTGTCCATTCCACAGCTATACGACAGGCATTTTTCTATGCTGTTTGTTGCACAAAACTTTTCAAGAAGCCTTCTGCACTGTGTAAAGAGATAACGTTCTTAGGAGGGGAGGAAAAAAAGGGGCGGGGATTGGGGTTGGGGAGGGTGATACAACGGTACAGTCGAATGGTTTTCAATCATGACTTGTAAATACGTTTTCATACAGCAAAAACCTTTTGATAATGTTTTAAATGTCTCTGTAAAAAATGTACATAAACCTCTGGGGTAAAAAGGAGTGTAGACTATATATGAATTTATTTGTACACAAGAGCACTGGATTTCTTTACTACTTGATTGTAACAAAAAATTAATAATCTGCCAAAGTGTTTTTATTTTACTTTTCTCCTGTCTCTTCCTTCTGTTTCTGTTGTTGTTGTTGTTGTTTCTCTTTAACAGCATTGCAGATTTTTAGTGTTCATACTGTATTTAATTCTGTTGAATAGATTCTGTTGTGTTTTTTTTGTTTTTTTTTATTTATTGGTGCCTTGTTTTGTGCTCCTGTATACTTTCACTCTTTCTGTTTCCTTTCTGTGTTACGTGTCTGATGGAGGGCAGGGGCGTTTAAGTGGCGGGTTGGTGAGGGGTGGGTGGGGGGAGTTAAAACCTTAGCAACTTCTGTACTTACATTGAATATCTGTACTGTATGCCAAAATGGTCTCACTCACGTTTCTATGAAATCAAGCTGTTGATAAATATCTCTATATATTGATATATTAAATTTATAAAAACTGAAATGATCTTGCGTCTTTCTGCGCTGTATCTGGAAGCTGCCTTCTTAACTAGTTCACCACCCATGTAAGGAAAGTTACACAGAATCAGTATTCAGATTTCAGTACCAGTTCGTAACTGTGGTCACTTCAACAGAGGAACTGATTCAGTCAGAGGAAGCACACCTGCCTTGTGTTTCAGATAGTAGCCTTAACTTTGAAGCTAAAATGAGTCATTCGTTAGTATAACATATCATGAAATGTTCACTACAAATGCTGAAAGATTCCCACAGACAGCTGGTGACTCCCAAACAAATGTTCCAAACATTTGTTGTTTTTCTTAGATGATGGATAAAAATGTCACCAGTGCCCTCGTTGTTTGTTTCCTCTTTGTCTGTGTCACTCTGCTCTCTAGAGAACATGACAAGTTGCAGTAAAGGGAAGGAGAAACAGAAGTGAAGCGAGAGGGTAAAATAGACTGTCAGTGAAAGGAAAAAAGTACAAGGAGGACGTGTGTAGTCCCTGGAAAGTTTTGAGGAGCGACAGTTCACCGGGGGTTTGATGGATAAGCCGACGGGCATAGCTGGCTGAGTCTATGGGCGCTCATTGGCCTGCTCGTTGTTCCGGGGCTGCTGTTGCTGTTCAGCGAGGATTCAGCCTGGCTGGTTCCCTGCACTGTCCTCTCCTCAAGCGTTGCACAAGTCAAGTCAGCTCAAGGTTTCACTGAAAAGTCATGATAACTGAAGATTAAGGGCTTTTGGAACAGATTATGCTTTGAACTTTCTTTTTTAGAACTAAGGTAAGTGGATACATATGTGTTTTTCTTAACTAGGAAGTAAACAAATCTTTATTGATTCTCATTATGTAGTCACATTTATTTATTTTTTATTATTTGGGGGCAGCAAGTAGCTCAGTGGGTGGAACAGTCATCTAGGCAGTTCAAGTTTCCTTGAACAACACATCAAATCCCCAAATCGTACTGTGGCAGCTGTCCAAACAAAAATGCCCATGATCATGAAGGGAATCAAAAGAGTATGTCATCATCATTAATTATCACATGGTCAGTTAGTTAATCATCCAGTGTGCAGGGTGTTTGCAGGACTTCACTTCAAATGTGCAAGTCTACAGTTTACACACTGAGTTGTTGATTTCAGCATATGGCTTCTTAAGGGAGTGTCTTACCACATTTACCAATAGTTTTCTCTATCGATAACTATTTCAACTGATTGCATAGCCCAACCTTAAAGTCCATGACCTGTCAAAATTTAGTTTAGTTCCATAGGTTATATCTATGCTCAGTTTGATTGGTTACCGTGAGGACGCTTTGAAACAGCTGTCCGTGTCACACTATGTGTTAGTCCGTTGATGGTTAACTGCTGATTCATAAAACATAAACTCATTCACTTCTGCCTGAAGGAATAGCAGTAAAAACTGTGCCTCTAAATGAAACGAGAATTGATCTTGAAAAACTGGGGGTTAGAAAAAGAACTGTTAGAGCACTGAACACATGTTTTTTTCAGAGGTCATGATAATATCCATTTTATGAATGTCTTTCTCTTATATATTTGAATTATTTCATGGTCACATGGGGCTTGTGTCAGTTCCCACAATGTACGGCAGTCTGGGAATACACCTGCAACAAGGCGCCAGTCCATCTCAAGCCCAACACAGATAGATTGACACGTTACACTGCTGGGAAATTTAGAGTTTCATATCTCTCCACCTGACTGTGGACATGTATTTGCACTGTGGGATGAGACCAGAAAACTGTGAGGAAACCAAACACAGGGAGCATTCAGGGTCTTCACACCGTCCACCATGTTCTAATGTAACTACAATCTAATTTTCTGTTCAAACTCTCTGCCTTTGTAAAAGTCCACATTCACAGCACTATGCTGGCAATCCAGCCTCCCTCCACAATGCTCCATCTCTACTCCTCCTAGTCCTTCATTTGTCTCTCTCACCGACTGTTTTCCTCCCCTCTGCAAAATGGAGCTCATGTCGGACTCTATTAGTTAACATTTGGGGTTAGTGGGGCATCCAGGTGGCTGAGTGCAGGAAATCTCCTCTCTCCACCTGTCACTTAAAAATGAATAAAATATTTGGGGAGGCTGGGATGACAACTCTACTTATGAAAATTATTTGGGAATAGCAGAGTTGACTTTAGTTTGCTCACCTCCGCCTCCACATAAAAAAGCTCCTGAATAAAACTGTTGCAGGATTTCAGGTACACGTTTCAATTTGTTCGTTTATGTAGTTTTGGAGCATAAAAGATTCTATGGCTTTGCATTAAGTTGTAATGCAAACCAGTGTGATCATAAAGATGTTCGTAGTATACCCCTCTGTAGTTTTTTTAAAGTAACAAAAGATATAATTTGAAGGGAGTCTCGTCTAGTGATGAACCCAACTCTGCAGTTCCTCGCAGGTTTGTGGACCATGTATGTTCACTGTTTATCACCCACAACTGTTGTGGTTCAGTCTCACTGCTCTCATCAGAACGAAAGTGTGAGGAGTCACACGCTTGTGCACACAGTAGACTATTTAGCCACCATTTAGTATTTTCCTCAGAACTTAAAGGAGAGTGAATGATGGACCTACAACTGTCACGTATCCAGAAACACACATCAGTGCTACAGTATGTCTGCTGCATATGTAATTAGGCCACTCTTTGACAACACATTTCCCATATTTAACTTAAAGCATGTGAGTGTTGAGCAGCTTGCTGTACTGTCCTCGAGTGGCCAAATAAATCAATAAATGCAAGTAAAATTTAGCGTTTATCAATGTTTCCTGTGTGAACGCACTGAAACATGCACTGACTTAACATCTGTTGTCTGATAAATCGACATGCTCTGCTGTCCCTGCTGGCTGCAGGCAACCATTGCTCCTTGTCCCCCTGTAGATCTCCCCCTGCAGATCTGCGCCTGTTCACCATCAAAAAGCCTTGATTGCAGCAATAAACAGTTTTCAGGGCACAACATTTGAAAGCAGAGTATCTGCTGTAGTAATTCTTTTTAATCATTCTCCGTTAATGTTTTTCACCTTTCCTTTATTTCTTCTGCTCTCTCATTACCTTCCGTTCCATTGTTTTAGTGTTGCCCTGAGAGCTTTTCAGAAGAGGTGCAGGTTTGTGGCAGGTTTGTGGCACCCGTGTGTGTGTGTGTGAACGATTTCGCAAACTTAACAACTGTGTTTCACAACCATTGCAAAGCTTGATTGTAAAAAGCAAATTAACATCCAGTCTCTGTGTTCAGTTTTTTTTTCCCCATTTGCATCAGCTCTTTCCTTTCATGTATCCCTCTGTTTTTTTCACTTTTTCACTCCCGGTCTCTCTTGGTTCATTTCATTTTACCTCTATCAGCAGTTTTGCTCTTCCCTTTATAACACTTTCCCAGGGTGGCACCTTTTTTTTGTTGCAGCAATAAGGTGTTTGGACGTTCTGAAAGGAGCAGTTAATATGCCACATCTGGCCTCATAAAGTTATTGCAATAAAGTCTCTATCTGTTTAAAAATGCAGTGAACACATGGCAACCCCTCCGTCTCTTACTCTCCCTCCCTCTACTGCCTCGTGGATGACAGTTTCTATTATCTCCTGGATAATAAATTACACAGATTAGCCAAGGGGGCAGACCGAGGAGCAGGGATATGACACGCTCTGTATGTTTATGTATGTGTTTGTTTGTTTGTTTGTGTGTGTGTGTGCCTGTCTGCGTTTGTTTATGTGTGCATTTTCTGCATTTACGTATACATATCTGTTTGTATTGTGTTGAGTTATGTGTGAAGCTATTAATATTTGCCTATCTGTGTTTGTCAGAGTGCTTCTCTTTGTCTGTATTCATGGATTGCTTTCCATCGGTGTGTGTACAGTACACAGTAACGTCTAGATGCATGCCAGCATACGTGTTAGTGTCTGAATGCTGAATGTGTGTCTGCAGTAGAACATACTAGAGGACAGAGTTGATGGGCTAAGTGCCATTACCAGATAATTACAACTAAAAGTCTCCATGCTAACGAGGATGCCTCATCACCATGGTGCTGGCAGACAGAGGCCACAAAAGCATCAGCAATTCAGATGAGAAACACTTCTGGATTCAGTGTTCGTTTTTTTTATGTGCGTTCTATGTTTGCCTCCTGCTTTCTTTTCCAGCTCTGTCCTTCTCCATATGTCCATATGCATTTACAATGAACGGATTACTGCTAAGCACAAAGACACATTTTCAATACGTAACAAGCCTCTCAGTGCATATTTTGCACATGTGAACAAATATGAGTGCGGTATATCAGAGTAATTGGCTGGCACAGGAGCCCAGTGTGAGTTGAGTTTGAGGGCATGCATACAATACACGCTGTGGATGACTGTAATGGGCTCACTCTGCACCCTTGTAATGTGTATATTCCCCTCCTAAATGCTATCTGTGGCACACACACAGTCGTTCAGCAACAGAAACCAAAAAAACAAAACAAAACAAAACACATATTTTACCCTGTTGTGCTGCAGATGTTATCTTTGCATATTTGTGAGAAATTACTTTAATTAAACTTTCAACCTGCTGGGACAGGTGAGGACATTCAGACCTTGATGTATTGCATATCTCAATTGCAACCAGCCTGTTAAGTGTTTATATTTACAATCCCCTGGCTTCCAAACAGGAATTGATGAGAAGAGAACATCATTTTTACTCATTATCCTCTTTCGTGCTATTCTTAGTGTATGGGAATACTAAAATTGTGTGTAGGGAAATTGTGCATTGCCTCACATATGTGTGTTTGTGCATGTTTATGTATGAGAATTTAAGGACTGTAGTGTGTACTGTGTGCATGTAATTGCTGCAGCTGGCGCAACTCAACAACAGCACTAATACATCATCCACTTCTCTAAAGAGCAAATCATTCTTCTCCTCAGTTTGTGATTAATGACCATCTGTTTCCTGTAAAAGTACATTTCCAATCTGGTTTTAATCAATTAAATCATTCCAATAAAGTATTTTATTGTTGTAAAATGTTTTATATGTGTGGGTATTTAAACTTGATGTAACCCAAAACATCATTGAAATTTTTTGTTGTTGTGGTTTGATCCGGCCTGGTGTACCAGCAGCCCTGTCGTCTCACTGTCTCAGTGTGTGTTGTAAATGTCATGTTCACACATGTAAATGACAAACAACCATAAAAGAAACGGAATTAAAATCACAGAAAAATTTCATCAAGCAGAAATGAGCCGCAAAACAAACCTGCACCGTGTATAGACATTAATTTGTTCCTCTTTGTAGCCATCCTTTTTTTTATATCACAGCTTGAGTCATGTTAGTGAGTGCAGCTTAATTTTCTAGTTTTCTCTGAAGTTTTGATCTTAATTCTCTTCTAAATCTACTAAACCAGCACTCAAAAGAGCACACAGATTGTGTCTTCAGACACAGAGATGAAACAATCTTCTGTATTGCAGGTCTACTTGTAATTCTGAGTGATTTAATCGCTGAATTTATTTTTACCTAAATATTTTGTCTATTGTGAAGTCAAATGATGGAACATGATGGAAATCCAGTGGGCTACTGTAAGTGTGTGAGGAAAATGTACAGCACAAATACAGGAAATAAAAAAATGAGCAAAAAACCCCTCAATAAATTGTGGACTCCAGAACAAAGGAAACATTTGAGAAAGAAGGACACACAGTCTATTGATAGCAGGTGTCAGACTGCAGAAGTGGCCCCTGAGGAAATCAAGCAGCTACTGTGGCATCATGATCAAGGTTATCTGATCATTAGCACAACTAATTGTCCATTATGTTGGCTAAGGCTTAAAATAGATAGATAGTAGTCAGTGCTTCAGAGATGACGGACAGATGAACAGAATCCATTCTCATAGTGCACGTTCATTTGTGTTATCAGCTAATCTTAGTGAGCAACTAACAGGCAACGTGCCTTTTTAAACATGACTTTTTTTTATATTTTTAGAGGTAATATTATACTTTTTACTCTTCTATCATTTAACAACTATAGTTATTATTAATTTGTCAGATCAATTGTACCAAATGTACAAGCAGCTTATTATACATGTTGTATTGTTTGAAACTATCCAACAGTAAATAAAACTGTTTCAGTGCAAGTGTTACAGTGGGGCATTGATAGTATTTGAAGCGGCTCTAAGGTAGGAAGGTCAGAAGAGTCTCAGGCTTCCAAAGTGTCCTATATGAACTGCAAAGTCAAAAAGAATTCAGAAAGGCAATGTCTCATCAGAGGAGGAGTATGTCCTCCCCTGTTTTCTGTGTTCTTTTTGCAGGATATTACCACCATCTGCTGGTCACTGCTTTTCATTACAGGTGAGGATACAGAGGGGTCTTTTTTTGGTGATGATATGAGCAGATGGCGTTTCAAAAGTGTCACTATTTAGAATAATTTAAATAAAAAAATTAGAGCTGCACAATGTGATGACTCATTTTCATCTTCATGAGATTATGCAAGTTTCTTTTGTGTTTGCATGTCAAGTAGTTTTACGTATACAGACACATTGTTTAATGTGGAATTTACCATGTGGATACATATTTCTGTGAGAGGGAAATCATATATTTTCTTAGCTGTTTTTTTCTGTCAAAGTTAAAAATAAAATTAATGTAACTATTGCCACTCTGAAGCCCCATTTCATTAATTAATTTATATAGTGGACTGCTTTAAAAAGGAATAATAACAAATAAGGAAGTTATAAGATTAACAACAATATAAACTTGTTTCCTATATTTACATATCATCCAGCTCATCGCGTCATCACTGTAAGGCTCCGCCCATTTGTCATTATCCAATCATTTCACCGGGTCCTGCGCGCGGGAACCCCTGTCATCCAATCACCATCCGAGCACCTGGAACATTTAAACCACCTCACCTGTTCTGGTTCTTTCTGTCGTCGTTTACGGCTGACGTTGCTGGTTTCGGCTTCTCCCACCATAAGGATGTTCGGTTCCGATGAGCAGTTCCTGTTTTCCTTTTTAAATAAAGTAGATAAGTGGTAGATAAGTAAATTGTTATTTCAACCACCACCTGCCGGTGACGCATGTCCAAAAGCGCTCATCAATCATCATCAACCAGATGAAGCCCAGCTAGTCGGACAGATGCCTGAAAATGTCCTCGGATGTCCTCATGAAGTGGTCCCCCAGCACCACGTCCAGCCAGAGGTCGTAAGTCCACTATGAAGTTTTCATTTCTTTCACACTGTCTGACTGCCACTGTTCAACCGTACGACGCGACGAACCAATCATCATCCAATCATCATTTTAGTCATTTTAATCCACAACATTAACGTTGTCTTTTGTAAAACCTGAATAGTGTGTGTTTAATTTTCCAGAATTAGTTTGGCTATATAAGGAACTGTATGTGGGTGTAAAGATGAGTACAGATTAACCAATACTCAAGTAAAAGTACTATCCTAAAAACACTACTCTACTACAATTAGTTTTTTACCAAGATACAGTACTATAATATAACTAGTACTATTAAAAGCGTCACCTTTACCCTGTCTTTCTGTTGCAGATGAATGAGGACAGCATAAAATAAGGAATTATTGTTTTAAATCTTCATATTTATTTATTTAGTAGAGTAAATCTCTGGATTGTAACACACAAGCCTGTAGTATAATGAATACAGGTACAGGTTTTTACATTTGACTCTGTCGTGTACATAGCCTCATAGTCTCAGAAGGTTATTCAAACAATAAGGGAGATGTCACCCTTATAGTTTAAACCAGTGTCCAGCTTTAAAGGGTGCATGACACAATCTGCCCGCCCGACCACTCAGTCAAATAATAACATCATCAGGAAACACTCTAGTTTCTCTCACATTTCTAGTTATTCAAATTCTCTTCCAACAGAACCCATGGAATATTTGTCCATGCATACATAAGTATACTATATATGGTAAAAAATATAGCATTTGGAATAAATATGTAATATCATTTTTAGAGCAAACTGTCAGACAATACTTGTTATATACTGTTCACAATACTATATGTACATGTATTTGGCTGGATTTACAGGAACAAAAATAATACATAATATAGATAAAATACATATTTAACCCATGTGATACAGATTCTATTTCCGGTCTTTGGTGTTCAGCCAGTTATGAAACCTCATTATATCTGGATCACGCTGGATTAAATATATGGACGTAATTTAGTGTAAGACTTAATACACAGGCACGGAAGACCAAATATACGAGATACTTGTCACAGCACAGATCAGATCATCCTTTAGATGTCTGTGTTGTGGGAAGCTACACCGGCTCTAACTTTATACAGACAACCAATAATGAGATGTGCTGCACGGTTCAGATTCAGAGTTTCTGTTGCTCAATGCTACTTTGTGACTCAACAAATGAAGATGATCTGCTCACTAAATACCACTGCTGAAAATCCCCTTTGTGTCTGAGTAAATACAGCCACTGTATATATTAATATAGTAAGTTACTTCGTAATGAGTCTTCATGTCAGTCTACATAGTTCTATATTAGCACCCATATTTTTAAAGTGTCCAGGAATGGGAGAGTACTCCTACATGATCAGGTGTCAGATCACACTGCTCCTCATGAAAAGAAAAACTTACTAAATTTAGCCAGCTTACAAATCCGTACTAAAAAGGCAATAAAATGTTATTAAGATCAGAGAAAATCAATACACTTACATTAGAAATGTGGAATTATTGTGCAGTTGGTAATAGGAGCTGCATGTCAGAATCGTTAGTTTAAAAAAAAAATGCCTCCAGAGTTAATTGTGATCCAAGTCCAGAGACTTGACTGGCTGTCTGGAGTCTTTCCTACATAGAATATGGCTCATTTGTTCGACTGTAAATGCAGACTGGACTGTCACCTATATGGCAGTTGTTGAATTGAGTGGAATTCCCTTTTAAATTCCACTTTGGGTGAACCCAGCAAAATGGCCTAACCTCATTCAAGGGTCAGGTATAAAAACCAACCACCGTTGGCCCCGTTCACAAGTACAATTATTGACCTGTTTCTTGTAAACTTAATGAACTGTTCGACATCTCCAGTGGTCACTGGGGGGGGGGGGGGGGGGGGATACTGAATTGTAAACATCTTATCAGACCAGTACTCCTGCTTTAAGATACTTTAGGAATATGGGTGTGTAGTTCTGTGGTAAACAGGAAAAAGAAACACATTCCCTGGAAAATATCTCCTCTGTCTTCCGATTAAGGCAAAACCAGAGCCACTCACCTTACCTAGTTTCTGATTAACTTGAAAATGTAATCTATTGATATTGCTTCTTAGACTGAACAAAATAATAAAAATTTTTTTTAAATCTTCTCAGTTTACCCGTTTAAAATATGAATGCCTGCAGGCAGAAACAGGAGGACCTCGTGTTAGCAATTTGAAATCAGGCAGATCAGATCTTCTACGTGATTTAAATATGTTTAGTCAAACATGGTAAAAATATTCAGACTCCTTCCTGTCTCTGCCATATCCACTGACGGCTGATGTCAGTTAGTCCCATGATTCATGCTAGTGTGATTAAATTTGCTACGTGTTTATTTATTTTTTTCTACTTTTTTTGCCTGACATTCATTGTGCATTTTGTAGCAGTTGCATACATGGTTTGATTTGAAACAAGCAGGGGAACAAGACAAACATTATATTTGAAGAGATGGACTAAGACTGAGAGAGACAAATGTTAATCATGAGAACAGACAGTATTACAACATACTGTTTTAGTAATATACGACAGCCAGCAGGGGGAGTAACTGTGTATTTGCATGCAGCACCTTCTGAACGGTATAATCTTCCTTATTAGAAGACTTCAGACTTTCTTTAAACTGGTTATATTCTGGTTATAAAAAAATCCTTTCTTTTGTGTCCAACAGAAACATTTTATCTCCAACTAAACCATTTGTTTTTCAAGAATTCACAGATGATGATCACCCATGAGAAAAACGATGACAAAAACAATTCACTGAATGATGCCAAATGTCCACAGAATGATTTGATTTGACCAGAAGCTCTATTCTATTACTTTAAATCACACTTTTGGAGATATATAGTTTCCTCTGGACACCAATGTTAGACATATTATATATTTACTATACACAAACACAATATAAAAGTGCCATAGAAAATACAGTTTCTGTGTTTGAATGTGATTATAATTTGTTAGAATAACATTCTACGTATACTATGTTCACAATAATGGCTTATGTCCAAATATGTCAATGTCATAAAAGAAAAAAAAATAGAAATAATGTTATATTTAATATCATATTTGAAAGGTAGATCATGTGCTTAGTATGTTGTTTGAAGAGCTAGTTTGATGATTAGAAGCAGCAGTTCATCTGAGTATCTCTTCATCCATTTGCCAGTCCCTGATCTGTATTTATATTCTCGCCCTGTCCCCTGCTTAAGATCCTGTCAATCACACTTATTACTATGGCAATGGCCTATCACCAATGCGACTGGCCGTCTTTGTTGTCTGTCCACTGAGTTGTTGATGCAGCATATCCATAAACACCCATGGGGCATGTTGGCAGACGTGTGGAAGAAACAAATGTGGGAGTCCATTGCTGGATGCTCCAGTTGCACAGGTTTCTGTGAGGGCTCCCGAAGGTCCACGGTAAACTGAGAGCATTCACGTTTTCCTCTGATCATACAGATAAGCTCATGTTTTTATTTCAGCTTTTTCCATCTACTTTTGTGTGCAGACGGTTTTGAAATGGAAGGGTTTGCGGTCAGTGAGCTGAAGTGGTTTGGAAGAGTAAACGGTTCTGGTCTGGCTCAAAGGAGGTTTGTGGTAGATGAGGGCTCGGTGCCTGGCATCTCAGTATGGGCCTTCAGAAGGTCAACTATGTCTTTGTGGGAGGCTCCCTCTGCCACCAGCAGGGCTGTCTGACCATTCTGGGGGGGAAAGCAGAAAAAAGTCAAGTTTCATGTAAAGGACACTGTAGTGACTGCTCTTATCCTGACAGTGGCAGTGTTGCTTCTTCACTAGCATCTGGACATTACACTGTAGTAAACGGAAATGCTGCACCTGCTCTGATAGGCCGTAACACTACGATGTAAACACACTGACAGAGCTGGGTTTAGTATCTGGAACTAACAATGCCAGTAGATACTATGCTTTGTGATATTTTTCTGTAAATCTAATCTAATTAGATGCCTCCAAAATCTGCATCAAAGACTATAATAATTAAATGATAACCTTGTTTTCATCATGCAGAATTTTCTTGTGCAATAGGGCAGAGTTAAATAATAAGCCAGAGAAGGTTTTGGGGGGATTTTGTTAAAGGCAAACTAAACATGCTGTTTGCAGCTGTTTAATCATTTGATTTAAGATTGTATTTCAGTTCTTTTCCAGTTGTCTTAACAGATATATTATGATAGATATAACAGATATTATTATGTTAAATCTGTTTGTCCTTATTGATACGTTTATTCCTGGTACTAAACAAACCTCTCTAAAAATTTCAGTGTCTTGCAAGCTTGTCTCCTTATAGTTTAAGTTGAGTTATTTTGATGCATACATGTAAATTCTTCCTTGCTGGCTGAACTGATAATGTTTTGTAACTTCTCACATCATTTCCACAATGCATCTCGCAGTGCATCCTTTTATTCTCTCCATCAAAGACTAGATATCTAGACCAGACATTACAGCAAATCAAAGCAGACAAGCCTACAAACTGAGAGAGACCTCGTGTCTCCTAGAAACATTGATGTCTCAAAACAGTATGAATCCAAAGTGTTAAAGTTTGTGTACATTTTACCAACCCACTAAACCAACAGGTTGACTTGCTTGCATAGAATTAGAAACAGCCTTTTTTCAACGGAGCTGCTCATGTCCTCAGTTTTGAGATGTTTGTCCACGACTAGCACTAAATATAGAGTTGTAACTTGTGTTGTCATGGAGTCATGCAGCAAATGATATAACACAATTATGTGTTGGTTTTAGGTTATGTCTGTATGGACCCATCTCAGCCATGCACAGAGTGCAGTAAGATTCATATAATACAATTTAACCAACAGTGCTAATATTTCAAGACTTGAGCTGAACAAGATGGGGCAATACTTTCAGCTTTGGGGAACTGAAATGTGGCGTGAAGGTAGACATGCTACATGAGCAGCAGCAGCAGTGTTGCAGGTACACTGCAGTGTTTACAGAAGTGGCCATACAAGGCCCCAGTTGTGATATGACCATCACCTCAGACTGCAGAGAGGAATCAACAGTCTGGAGAAATCAATGGTGTCCTAGGTTGAACCATCAATCTATCTGTGTGTGGGCCAGACACCAGCCATTGTAATGCTGTACCAGACCTCATAGGAAGCCTAATATCTAGTGACATATGCTGCTGAATGTGAGAGCCATATTGGAAATGCATACAATAAAATTACTAATAATTAGAAATGAAGCAGTGAGTCCTAGCATCTCAAACCTTAAGGAAGGAAAGCAGTGGCCTAAATAAAGTCACAGGTAGCACAGTCAGTCTTGAACTAACCCTACAGAGAGCTCCTCTTTATATATCTATGTATTTTTTCAACTATGTAATAACCTAACACAGGTCTATGAGTGACTATATCTGGTCTTGTTATTTATACATAACATACAGTGATACATTTCAAACCTGGCAACACATTAAGGCTATAGTTGACCCAAGGGACCGTGAGCCACGGAAGCTACAGTACATTCAGTATGCAGTGAGCAAGAGCAAAAGTGAAACCAACAAATCCCAGAAGCATCAATTTAATGCATCCAGAAACAAGAGAGCAGCTCTTTTGAGCACTAAAACATACAGTTCTGTGGGAGACGGCATGGATCATCTGAAGAAGATCTTGTATGTCAAACTAGACAGGACTTCATGACCAAAAAACATCTCATCTTACAATAAGTAGTGTCATTTCAGTACATGTAATTGTACAAAATTAATAGAATACCTTATCTGTGAGGCTGGTGTCACAGCGACCCGTCTCCAGCAGTAGACGCGCAATGTGTGTGTGCCCATGCTCACTGGCACACATGAGGGCCGTAGATCCCTCGCGGTCCTGGGCATTTACATCTGCGCCGCAGCTCAGGAGCAAATTCACCATGGCAACTCGGCCATGGCTCACTGCGAGCATGAGAGCCGTCTGGCCTGCCTAAAGAAGGAGAGAAACACAGAGAATTATAACAGCGAGGGCAGCTATGAGGAGAGATGAAGAGATAAATTAAGAGATGCAAGGTTGATGTTGAGGGAAGAAAAGAGGCATAGCAGCAGCAGAAGAAGAAGAAAAAGTGAATGACAAATTCAGATGTGCAAATGAGGGGATTGAGTGTAATGTGAAACTGGATTACAGGCCTGAGAACTAGTTAAAAGTGCAACAAAATCTCAGCATCTCACAAGTTGTAATGACAATAAATTTAGACTGGGTTAAAGAATTCAGGTGTGCGCAGGATTCCTGTAATTTCGGTATGGATTCCTAGAATTTTCTTATTGCACTATACATGGCCTTGTTTTGGAAGAAAAATGCCCAAGCTTTGGTGTATTCCTGTAAACTGACCCACGCCTGACATGCCATGATTTACCCAGACGATTAAATTTCAAGATTTGTTGTGCCTAAAATATAACTTCTTTTATAACGCACAATACAACAGAGCGAATCCTGAAATAGTCATCAAACAGGGGAACAATGTGTCAGCGTGAGCATGTTTACCTGTCTGGAGTGTGCGTTGACGTCACCCAGTCTCAACAGTTGTTGTGCCACCTCCAGATCATCGGGGGTCTCAGCAGCTGTCAGTGCAGCCAGCATCACTGGAGTATAGCCTGCCTTGTTGAAATTGTCGGTCTCACAAAGACCTGAATACACAAATGGTCTTTGAGCCACAAAGAGCAATTTGTGCAAGGCCACTGTTGTTATTTATTATTCATATTCTGTCCTGCATTCGACTGTGTCACTGTGTGTGTTTGCATCTCACCTGTATCCAGCAGCAGTTTGACCACAGAAAAGTTTGAGTGTGACACGCTGTAGTGTAGGGCCATATTCCCATTGCCATCTGTCAAGTTAACAACATAAGGCAGGAGAGTGGGTGTGGTCAAACCCACTTGTCGCAGGTATAATCTGACAGTATCGGCCTGCGAGCCTTTCTGACTGGAGACCCTGAACCACTCCTGGTAAAGCACCACTAAAATCTGACGCTGAGGAGAAAGGAAAGAGAGAAAAGATAGATGAGAGAACTCCCTATAGCAGCATTTTTATTGCTCCCTGAGCATCATTTTTACTGTTTGGGCTGTTGAGCAGCTTGCATTTTCAGCCAGAGGAGAAGCACTATATAGCTCATTACTCAACTTCATTCTACTCGGTGAAGATAGAAAGATCTAAAAGACATCAGCAAAGAACCTGAAGCATGTTCCCGAAACAAAAATAATTTTGATCACTTTCAGAATGCCATTATCAGCATCACATTTGCATTTGAAAAACACACACACGCGTTTGGACATAATTTTCCCCTAAATAAATATAATCCTCATTTAAAACAGCATTTTGTATTTAGTTGGGTACAGTTACAATTTGCTTGAGCTGAATCATTTAAGGGCAACAGATATGCAAAAACAAATCAGGAAGAAGGCAAATACATTTCACAGCACTGTATTACAAAAGCCTGAAATTGATACGGATACACACAGATTCAAGAGAGCAGATAGTTTATTACAACTTTGAAGAATCAAATTAACAGCCAAAATAAATTCTTACCATTTCTTTATCTGGGGATGAAACCTCATCCATGCGGTCCTTTACATAGAGGCAAGCATCTATAAAACATTTGTCAGGTTTCTCCCTGAAAACAAAGACCAGACAACAACCTGACTCATCTTAGATCATTTAAAAAAACATTTTATGTCAAGAACGTTCATGCAGACCTGGAAGCAAGACAACACATCTGAAGTTAACCTAATACAGTCCACATCTGTTCCATCTTTCTATTGTTTTCTTTACTGTCTTTTCAGATTTAATGGAGCAGAGATACCATCGAGTTTGCTTAACGTATGGCAAAGAGACAGTTCTTTCTTTTTTTGTTTAAATTTAGTCTGGGATGGAAACTAAAGATAATAGATGTCCTACGGGTTTGCACACATCACACACACACACACACATCAGTCAACAGTCTGACACATTAAGACTACATACAAGCCTCAATGGTAACAGTTTACACGGATTCACTTCCCAGTAATATCCAAAAAGTGCTCATACTGCTCATCCGTCATGCAGGGACATATTGTACATCGCATGCAGTCACACTATGAGTTACTGTGCGTTGTACTCATTATAAACACATAGATGCACAAGCACACCCGTATACAAATATCAGACAGGTGCTGAGTGATGGCTTAATATAAATCCATAGCCCTCAGTCCTGTCCACATACCTGAGACAGATAAGTGATCAGTCAGTGACATTGAGAAGAACACTGCCGTTTATTTGCTTTTTGTTTGGATGTGTGTTTGTAGGTAGTTTACATAATGAAGTGTGTAGTGTGTGAGGCTTAGACTGAAGTGTATGTGCAAACAACTGTGCTTCTGGTGTGTATAAAACAGAGGCTCATACCCATACAGAAGCAAAGTATGTTTGGACTTCTGTTTTTTGGATTTTGAATTCTGTACTCGTTTTTGCGATATATTTTTGCTCACATTAAATGTGTTCTTTTTTTGTTTACTTCATATCATATGAGCAATAGATCAAGCGTCTCTCTTACTTGCAATGGTCTGCTGTGCCATCACTCTAGTTGTTTGCACAAACTGATTTGAGAATTGACAATAGAAGTGGAAGGTTCTGAACTTGCTTCTTCAAGTCTTCACTCATAACAGCTAACCTGTTCAATACAACACAAGTAGCCCATGAAATCCTTATATGGCTTCTCTGTGGCTGCTGTAGCCCTGGTCTGTGGTGACGGTTCTGAATAGGTGCTGTGTGACCATGTGCACAAAGCTTCTGTGTAGCACATGAAAACAATTTATGGTTTGCTGCTTGACTCACCCTTCCATCTGCTCCTCCAGAAGCTCCTGGAAGTCCTGTGGATCCAGCAGGCCTCTCATACTCTCCCTCTTTTCAGCCACGGCACCTCCTGCTCCAGCTGAGGCTTCAGCATCCTTCTCCAGGGTCTCTACGACCTCTTCAGGCTTCTCTGTTGGCTCAGGCTCCTTCTCCTTCTCCTTCTCCTTTTCCTTCTCCTCCTTCTTCTCCTTCTCCTCTGGTTCTGAGCTGTCTTCTTCCTCCACCTTCAACTTGTCATCTCCACTGGACTCTTCACTGGATGATGTCTCATAGCTAGAAGAAGACACAAGCAAATGGTTACTGTATATGCACCAATATGAGACACCAAAACAATCCAGATGATCTCATCTGTAATGTCACTTTTATATAATCTAGCCAATTCTGATGGTGACATTTAAAATGTGAGAAAATATCCTAAAACCCATTTTTAGATTATGGAAGACAACATGGCATGGGCATTGGAAGACTGAAGTATTTTCTCTTCACTAAAACTAAGCATGTATTTTGAAATTATACACATACACAAGCAGCCACATCAATGAAACACCTAAGCAACTAAAACTAACAGTAAAGTCAACATTGGTCAAGGCTAGTTAAATATGACCAGGTCGTTACTCTCCACAACTCAAGCATGACATGAAAAAGACTCTTGTTAAAGGCATTTTTGTCCCAGATATCCAAAACCTCATTAATGTAGGTAAACATATACAATAAATCCATAGGTTTGTCTGCACATACACACACACACATATATGCAACATTGGACAAAAAAGAACTTTGTTCAGCAAAGAAGGCTGATCCTATATTTAGAGCTGGGGACTGCTGGTGTAATGGGTGTGGGTGTAATCATTGGAGTGTATCATGAAGGCAGCTCTCTGAGGGGCTGAGGATCAGATAAGTTTTATATTGAATGCCACTGATTCATGCTTATTTGTGGACACACACTCACACATATACACACAGACACCACACCAAGAGGCGTTCAGGGGCCACAACATTCCCTGGATTCCAGAGGAGCTCAAGGGAGAGCAAAGATAGGTTAGACCATCCAACGAGAAGAAACTCAAACAGCAGCCCACTTCCTGGTGTGGGCAGAGACCTAAAGATAGTCAGAGAAAATATTGTTGTCTGACATGTTTGTCTCATTATAAATAACATCTGTTCAAATTAGATTGAAATGGAGCAGTGTACCATAGGGGTAAAAACTTAAGCTAAAGCCATCCCATATAACCTGTTAATAGTATGCTTATCTTAGGAGCAGGTCCTCGCAATACCACTGATAGTTCAGTATTTGTTCTGGCGAATGACTATTCTAGTGTGTTTGCAGATCACTCTACAGCAGGGAGAAAGGAAGAGACCTCATCACAACCCTGCTTTGAAAAAAACATAGGAAAGGCGAGCAGGTCATAAGTGGGCCCAGGAATGTCAGAACAGGAACAAAGAAATAAAACAAATACCACCCAAGCATTTCAGCACAACGTGCGCAATAAGTGATGAGTAATAAAGAGAAAACTAGAAATACACGAATGCTGCAAAAATTGTGTTTCAGCAGTATCTTGCCTGATGGTGGAAAAAACCAAATATGTAAAGGTTCTATTATTTCTATGGTCCTTAAATTATTCATGTAACTGTACTGTCTTTATTTACATATCTAGTCATTCTTGTGATTCATTTGGTTATTAGAAACTCCCCAATCCTTCTGGTTCATGACCTCTTAAAACAAAACGGGCTATAATGTTTGTTCTTTCCTCCTTTTATTTAAATCATTTTGAAGTTTTAAAAAATATTCCCCACAATGAAAAACGGCAAAGATTAGAAGAATGTCTGAATCTAATCCTGATAATTGTCCCCAGATTTGCAACCACTGCATCAGATAGACTTTTGGGAGATTTCACACGAAATTAAATTGAGCATGTACAGTATAACATAACGGCATACCAAAAAATGCAGATGAAAAACCACCCAAAAAACTAACACACGTCTTGGCTGCAGCTTTGACAGTAAAATGGGTCACTGTCAAGCCTGTGGTGACTGCGGTAATTACTCTGTGTGTGTGTGTGTGTGTGTGTGTGTGTGTGTGTGTGTGTGTGTGTGTGTGTGTGTGTTCCCTTGGTTATAACATAAATTAGATATTCCAGTGACAACCACCTGCTTAATTAGAATTCATTAGTCTTTATGATCACACACACAACACAAAGCACTAAGATAGAAACATCAGCAAAAAATATACACATTATGTCAGCACGTACACTGTTCTTGCGCACACACTCACACACACTCACATTCACACTCCCAGTAGCAGCAGTGAGGTCAGATTCAGGGCAGTGTGACAGCAGATAGTGGAAACAGCATAACGTGTAAGACACAACTGGATTTTGTTCAGAGTCAGTGTGGTCCAACTGGGGTGAACAGTGAGAAAGCTGGCATACTCTGACAAAAAAAAAAAAAGTTCATACCACACTTATATGCAAGTGCACTTCTGTGTGTGTGTGTGTGTGTGCAAAAATAACCAAAAAGTGGATTTTCCTTAATATTGGCATTGAATAACTCTGGTATAATTTTCACATTAAGAGTCAGTTTCTCCAGAAATGAAAATAAGTAGCAAACATGCAGACACAAATAAAACACAAATTAAAAAAAGAACAAAAACACTCACAGCACAGATAAACATATTCATCACTTAAAGAGTGGATTCTGATTTAAAAAGATTTTACCCTCCATTCACCCCAACAAACTTCAGGTTTTTCTTGGCTCTCTTGTTCCCCTGCTTGTCAGAAGCACCATTTTTCTTCATTATAGATTTGAGACCTGGTGAAAAGGACAGAGAAACAGACAGTGTGTGAGAGATGAAAAAGAAAAGTTAGGAAAGGAAAAATGTGTTAGGTTTTATTTTAATTTGGGCCTGTGCTTGTGTCTGCAGAAAATTCATGTAATCCCAATAGTGCCCATGCAGTTCCTAAACACCAAATACAACATGATTCAGCCTTGAATGAAGATCTTTAATCTATAAAATGAAAATATTTTTTTCATCCATCTATGTATTGTGCGTAAATATTACTGTAATAACTAGCTCTGTAATTGAACACCCTCCAGAAAAGTTGCACCACCCACCTACAGATATTGTATGCAGCGACTTTGCAATGTCTATGAAGCCATCCAAGAGTAATACGACATATACGTACGTCCAAAATGAAAACTATCAAAAAAACAAAGTTTCTATCTTTAAACAAATGAGCATGTAAGATCGATAAATGTGTGTTTTCTCAGCCAGCCGGCAAGTTTTAGGATTACTTTTTGGCAATAGATAATACTGACGTTGGTGGTTCATGGTGTACAACATGCTTGCTTCTTGTATACCTCTGTGTGTCAGCATGTGAACATCTGTGTACCCATCTTTAAAAAACAAACAAACATGCAAGTTATTGAAGAACCTCTGGATGCAAGTACGATGTAGCTCATTAAGCTTTGTGGACTCCCTGTGTTGGCAGAAAGGGGAAGATAGAGCCCCCATCTGTGTATTCAAAACCAACAAGAATTCTACTGTGAGTAAACAGTATCACACAGAAGAAACATTCCTAATTAGAGTAACTGGTAAAATGTTAATGTGAGGATGAAGTATTTATGGTATATTTAAAGTTTTATATGATGACAATTACACTATAAATCTGTTTATTATAATCAGTGATTAAATCAACTGACCGTTGTTTTCGTTCTATAAATATTGCTCAGCACTGCACAAAGTACTGTATTTCCAGGGTGATATATATTACAGGGCAATATACAATCTTAGAATTGTCAGGCATACTTACTGTACACATGTAACTACTTAATAACTGATTCTGTATGGACTCTTTTCCTGACACTCGTTGGCTCTAAGCCCAGTATGGCTGTCTTGGTTGTCCCTGAGAGCAGACATGGTGCAGAGACTCTGTAATGTTTTATGCAAGTACATAAGGATGTGGCTTTGAGCCAAAAACCACCAGCTACAAAGATCTCAGCAACCACCATTTAAGAAGAATGATGCTTTTAGATCTCAGGAGAGAGCAGCAGAGGGGAAGTTCAGAACTAACGGTATTTGGCATTTGAATACATTCTCTAGCGAGTTAATGAATAAAACAATGGTGTAATTTAACCTCCCCACACTTTGTCAGAATAACTCTGAGTTGTTTCAGTCATCCATACAAAAACTCCAGAGTTTAACTTGAGTCTCTGATGAGTGAGACTTCTCAACATGACTGTAGTGGTTTCTATTAAGACTACACACTGTCATGCTGTGTAACACTGGTGTAATTGAAGTTGAAAGAAGTGGACAATACAAGAAAAACAAACTACAAAAAAACAGTGGTAGTCTCATCGCACACACACACACACACACACACACACACACACACACACACACACACACACACACACACACACACACACACACACACATAAAGTACTTGAAAGCACTCTTGTATACTACACTCCCAACACTGAACTTGAAATGAACCCTGGATATAAAATATGTGTGATAGCAGAGTGATTCTGTACGCCTGCTCCTGGATCAGAAACAGAACTGTGAGACATCAAGGGAGGGAAGGAAGGTATCACTTGTTTGATGTATGTGTGCGAGGGCCTGTGCTTCAGTGTCCCTTCAACTGTGTACCAGTGCTTGTAATTGTGCACTTCCTCGTAAGAGTGTTTGTGTATTTGTCTATACTGTGAAGCAAGAAATGCATACTCACTCTTGGAGATCGCTGAACCAAGTAATTTCATCAGTGCTTAATGTTTTTCCACCCTCGTACTGTATGACAGCCAGTAGCAACTGTATATTTGAAACGGGGCATGTATTGCATACACACATCCAAATGTGCTACCACCATAGATGACCAAAGTTGTAATATTATGACATGTGACTTTTGCACCAATTAATGCTGTTGTTTCACCTCACCTGTGTTACGCTATTGTTAAGCAGGTATAAATATAAAACAGGATCTGCATACCTTAATCAGTGTGTGTACAAAAAAAGAAAAACCAGACAGAGTTATTGTAGCTATGAATCACAAGGTAAAACAGACATTTGCCCTTCAGGTAAGCCACTAAATATAACTGAGCATTAATGGCTGAAAGTGACGCTAAATTATGAAGTCTATATCACTCAGTCATTAGACTGCTGACAAAGTATCAAATAATGAAATACCTAGAGAGTAAAAGCCATTATTTTTCAAGCAGTAGGGAGATCAAATCCTTTTTTCTAGTTATACTTCAGAGTCTAACTGATTTCTACAGTCACTGAGTGTGTAACACTTTTATCATTAAGTCTGTGATCTTCACAGAGAAGCACAAACACAAGCAGTACACCTAATTTCTCACCCAAACCCCAGTACAGCATATCTAATGAGTCAGGTACACAATACAGTATCATTTGTTGATGTACTACTAAGCGACATGATTTGACAACACTATGAGAGTATTTCTAAATAATAAATTAAGACCGGTGTGCTAATGCAGTGCAACGAAACTACAGTCACAAAGCAGCCCGCTAGCATGCTGTAAATAGACCACCTTGTTCTCAGTTTGACAGTTATACATCAGCTATGGTGAATTCTGACCTGTCTAAGAGCTCTACCGGAACTTCTACGAGTCTCCAAACAAGAGACAGAAATCTTTCAAGCCATTGTGGCAAAGATTTTCTGTACCTGCAGGCCTTCTTGTTCAAGGTAGTGAAGTAAGCATGGGCAATGAATATTGAAGGCTAATATTGAACGGTTTGAGTCTATTACAAATATGTAAGCGCCAACAGATGAACAGATGTTTATACAGTATAAACCATGGGTTCCTAACTGAACCACACGCCTACCTTGTTCTTGCTGTTTGCTGGCAGCAGCAGTTTTCTGGCCTGGTGAATAGAAGGCAGAGAGGACGCTGAGGGAGCTGACCAGTTGACTCTGAATTGAGCTCATTTTGGAAGGACCTGGCTTCCCTGCTGGTTTCCCTGTTGTTTCTGCAGGTGCTGCTTTCCCTGCAGGCTTGGCTGTTGCTCCTTTCACTGCCTCTGGTCTTTTCCCTGCCACCTGTTTCTGTGTGGCAGAACTCTCCTGCTGGCTGACCGTCTGTTGAGTTCCAGAGCTGCTCCCTAGTTGTGCCCACTGCTCCCCAAGAAGCCCTGTTAACCGTGTTACAACTTGGCCCAAAGCTGCAGGTGATGTTGGTGACTCACTGGAGCCTCTGCGGGGAGGCTGGGTCTCACCAGAGTCTCGAGGGGAAGCCTGGGCTTCGTTTGAACCACGACGTTGGGCTATTTCACTGGAGCCTCTGCGCAGAGATTTTGTCTCATTGGCATCTTTTTGAGGAGGCTGACTCTCACTAGAACTTCTACGAGACTGAGATTGGACATCGCTTGACATCTGGCGAGTTGGGCGGGACTTGGTTTCTCCAATTCCCCGAGTAGGAGGTTGTGATACACTGGATCCCTTTTGTGTTGCTTTAATTGATTTAGGACGGGTTTGGGCTTCACTGGAGACAGGAGATGGGCCTTGGGTCTCAGCTGGTGGTTGTGATTGAGATTTTTTCTCACTAGAGTCCCCAGGACGCCTCTTTGATTGGGTCCTATCCTCAGCCTGAGATACGGATGGGGCTTCGTGTTTTACCTGTGGTTCAGAGAGCTGTGTTGTGGATTGCCCAAGTGAAGATTCATTCTGTATTTGCGCCTGGACCTGGGGCTTTGTCTGGAGCTTCTTGGCTTGAGTTTCATTGGATCCCCTATGAGGACGCACAGGTGCAGCCTGAAGTTGAGGAGTTGATGGGTGTGCCTGCTCTGCTGAGAGCTTCCGGCCTCTCTGAGGTCTTACAGGAGCTACTGTCTTCACAGCTGCATCCTCTGATACTATTACAACCGTGTCAGTGACCGCAGTTTCTTTGATTATTGCACACACAGTCTTTCCCTCTGCTGTTTTCTCTACTGTCTCCTGGGCAATCTGTTTTGTTTCAATAAATTCTGTTATTACATTCTTTACAGGTGTAATTTCTTTAGTTTCTGAGTCACTTTGTGCACTTGCTGCAATCATAAATTTCTTATTTTCTCCTGTTGGACTTGTTCGCCCTTCATTCTGGCTTACAGTGTTTGTAACTGAGGCTTGTTCAACTATGTTTTCTACAGCTGCCACTGAACTCAAAACTTTCATGACCACACTTTTACTTTCTTTTTTAATTCTTTCATTGGCTTCCTTTTCTTCTATGCTTTCACTGACCACAGTGTCTGCGTCTTCTTCTCTGTCACTGTTTACGGTTTCTCTTACTTGACTCTCCGCTTCCACATTTCTGGTTGGATTGTTTTCATGTCGTCTCTCTGTCTCTGTCTGCTGGTCTGTCCTCTGAGCTAACTCTGTCTCTGTCACCCTATCCACCGTGCCCACCCTCTCTGTCTCTGTCCCTCGGTCTGCACTGCTGGTCCTTGGCCTCTGTTGTGGATGGTCTGTCACTGCTTCTTCCTCTGTTTCTGTGACTTGGTTTACTCTTTCGGTCACTGGTGTCTCAGTTGTCTGGTCCTGAGTGGAAATCCTCTCAGTAACTGTGCCACGTTCCATGCTGTTAGCTCTGGGTCTTGGTGGGCTCACTGCAGCTCCCTCCATCTCAGTCACCTGGTCATGTATGTCAACTTTAGTCTCTGTTCCTTGATCTATGCTTCCGGTCCTTGGTCTGGGCACACACACTTCAATACAGATTCTATCAGTATCTGTTCCCTGATCTACTGTCCCAGGCAATTCTGTCTCTGTCTCTTGATTGGTAAAATCTATTTTCTCTGTCTCTGTCCCTGTGTCAATGCTCTCTCGTCTTGGCCTGTCATGTGGTTCTGTTGTACAAACCTCCACTCTCATCCCCTCACTCAACTGTAGTATTTTTTCCTCTTTTACCTTGTTCTCTTCTATTTGTTCTTTTAAAAGCACATTAGTTTTCTCCAGCTTGTCGGTAGCCTGAGTAAGTTTAGTCTCCAGTATCATTAGTTTCTCCTGCAGCATCTTCTCAATTTTCTGGTCATCCACTTTTTCACCATTTGTTGCAATTCCACGTTGAATATTTATAGTCTCTGCCTCTTTAACAGCCTTTAAGTCCTGCTCTGCGATGTCTTGTGGTGCCTTTTTTACTCCATGCTGCAGTAGACTCTCTGTCTCATTTTGTTTGTCTGATTGTCCCGCTTGCTGTGTTTGTCTCTCAGACTCTGATGACCCACCTTTTTCTCCATGTGCTGAGGAACTATCTGTCTCTTTTTGTAATAGTCTATTTTTTCCTGTCACACCTTCCTTCTCTTTCGCTGTTACTTCCACGTCCTCTGGAGCATCTAAACCTCCAGTTGGAGTCTTCAGAGCTAAGTTGAGCCTCTCCACAGGCTTGTGTCCTGGTGCCTGAGTGTGCTTCCCAGCATCAGAGTTTGGAGATATTGTAGAGGGTGATGTGGATACTTGTGCTTGGACTTGGGCTTGGAGCTGGACCAGTAGCTGCTCCCTCTCCTCCCTCAGGGAGCAGATCTGAGATTTTAGATCTGGGATGGTTTTGACCTGTTCTTCCAGCTCTCTGACCCGCTTCAGTGCCACTGTGATCTGCTGGTGAAGGCCTGCTCGATCCTGGGGGAGACACCGTCTTTCCACTATGTCTGGTGAAGCACGGAACATGTTTTCTGTCGAGCCATTTTCCGGCGTTCCCAGTGTACGATCTGGACTGCTTGAATCAGAACCTTTTCGTTGCTGAAGTGTGATTGGCATGCTTGATGCTCGGAGCAGGTTTGGGCGACTTTGAATGCCCACTGTTTTCTCTTCAACACCCCGTGCTGCTGCCCCTACTTCATCTCTCGGCTTAGCCAAAACATAGCCAGTGCCTTGTATGGTTGTGCCCCTGCTGCTTTGGCTGGAAGTCCCTTCACTTGCTCTAAAGTCATAGATCTGTTGGACCCGTGATTTAGGCTTGGGCCCCAAGGTGGATGTCCCAGACCATGTGGTGTCCTTTTCCTTAAGTGTAGGCCTGGCTCCATGCCCAGGGAGGCTAAAATTTCTGGGTAGGGTGCTGAATTTGGGTGGGCCCTTCACCCTGCGCTGAATGTGGACCCTTTTGATGGTGTTTCCCTTTTCAATATCGTCAACATATTTGAGGAAGTCCAGATCCAAATGGAAGCCATATGGAGTCTCGACTGAGTAAGGGAGCTGCTTCCTAGGAGCACTGCCCTCACTGGCCTTCGTCTGAAAACCATTGGCTGAAACACATTAATGTGAAAATCATTCAGTCAACTAATCAAAGTTCATCCACCTACTATACTGAATATTAACAACAATTATATTAGTAGGTGTACTTGTATAACTAAAACTGATTTACATGTTAAACATCTCATTTGTCAAACAAATGAACATGAAACAAATCAGAGATCATCATCACCATTACTCTTCACCCACTCATACACACAGGCTGCAGTGTGATGCACACATGGTGCTTCATAATGTAAAACTATATTACTTACTGGGAAGTAATTATCATGCAGTGATTACGTCAAAACAAACTAATCTGTATGCAAAATGTTGCTGTTCATGCTGTGTTAATTTATGAATCCAGTGTGAGACTAAGGATGGTTAGCACACCTGACAGAAATAAACCCTTAGCCACTTTAGCCCATGTACAGGAGCAGGACGTCTAATGTGCAGATATTATATTGTGTAATTAAATAAAAGATGATCCTGCATGACATAAAATTAGATTTGGAATACAAGTTAAAAGCCAGAAATATTTTAATACATGCTTTGTGACACTCACCACTTTTTTTGTCCATCATGGGATGCAGAGTTCTCAGTCATCGACTTGTGTTTGCTACAGTTTAGTAGGCCTGAACAAAACAAAAATGACACCAGCTTTGTGAGAAAGTGAAAGAATCAAATTCTACATCTGTGAAATCAAATTAGAGATTGAAAACAGTGTGTGACCCTTCTTGAGGTTCCAGGAAAAAGTGCAGCTGGAAACATAAAGTTTTCCTGATGTTATTTGTTCTGCAAGATTATCTTAATATTTTTCACTGATTCATTACAGTTAATGATGTGATTTTAAATGATCACATGTCCAATATAACAAGAGAATGATGATTTGCCTATTCAGCAAACGTGAGGCCATAACTTGGCTTTGACTATAGCCTGTCTGGTAGAAACATAAACCAAATGTAGCATTGCAGCAGGTAAACTCAAAATTATGTAGTCTTTAATCACACAACAAAACACTGCACATTTGTTACGACAGACAATTGACTAAGAATTGTTTAGTACACAGCACGACAGAAGAGTAAGCAGTAGATAATAGCCATACTGAGACGAGGAAAGGTTTAATTATTACGCTCCTTTGCCTACACCTGTAATTTAATAAAAGAACAAATATGCAGTTAAATTTTGTGCAGTCACAGCTAATCTAATACAATTAAATAACTAAACTGTAAATGTACCAAGCAACACAGTTACTAAAAGTAATGAGGGACACGGTGCCACTGTGTACATTAACTCGTTTCGTTTGCCTTGCTGAGCCAGACCCTTAGAAACCATTTAACATCATCATAACTCTGGACAGAGCCACAGAAGGGAACATGTTCCATTTGGTGCCACTGTATCATTTATTCCAGTTGAAAAAGCCAAAAAAACAGATCAGTTTGTCCATTTCCATTTTTGTGAGCTGCACAGTTCAAATGCATATTAAATGAAGACTTAAGCCCTTATAATAGCCAGCCAAATATAAATTATAAGGCTACTTATTACATTATTTATGCAATTTCCATGCAAATTTGTGTCACTAGACAAAATATCTGCTTTGTATAAGACATAGTACACAAGTGCCTGAAGCGCTGGTTTAATAAATGCTGGAGTTTAAACTTGTGAGACAGTCTCAAAGGTGTAAATTAGCATTTTTGTTTTTTGTAGGTGAATTGCCACAGTATATAAAATATATACTGCTATATTGTAATGTAGTGTAAATGTCATGTTTTATTACCTATTTTGATAAGGTTTTAAACTCAAAGAAGATAATGGTCTTGTGGGAAAACAGTGCCTTACAAGTAGCTTCCCCATTTGAAATAGTCTGAAGAAATATCAGAAACATGCACCTCCACATTTCTCATACGAAACAAGAAGTATATTGTAATACAAATGCTGTTGCACATTTCAGAAAGACTCTGAGTGCTGCCAAACCAGCTGAAATTTTTAACTGTTTTCATCAGTAAATTTGCATTAAAACATCAGATGTAGCATATTTAGATTGTGTTTCCGTGTCTGTACAATACTGAACTACAGTTGGCAGTCCGTGTCTCAGTCCTGGCCATGTGGTAAGCTGTGTGCTGCATAGTGCTGAGTAGGGACATACTGCAAGGCAAGCATTACACGAGCTGGCAATGTAATCAATCAAAATGACAGCCAGTCCACTCAGGGACCTTAACAGGAACTGTGACAAGCTCTATTTGGCCCCTGTCCCGTCTTCATAGATTGAGCCTTAATAATGAAAAGAACAGGTGACCTAGAGCAGAAATGTTGTCTCTGTTACAGATGAACAGATACAGTAAACACATAGACACAGATACACACAGATCATCTGAATGACAGCCACTGCACTGGATCTGACACAGTGTGATTGCAACCATGGCAACTATTTTTCAATCCACCACTTACTCCTAGGAGTGAGGGGAGCACAGGTATTCCTGACTCTTCCTGATGCTTAATGCGACTACGATCGGCTCGCTGTCCTTAAGGCTTAATTAGGTGATTTGGGAGCACAAGAATGCTGCTCGTAATTGCTGAGTGAAGTACAGGCAGAACCCGCTGGCAATTATACACAGTGGGCAGGCAACAAAACCCTCCTTAATTAGATAATTACTGAAACAGAAAGGCAGCGGTGGATTCGAAGAGAACAGAGGAGGGACAGAGAGGTAGAAAAAAAATGAGGGAAGAGAGAAGAAGGAATATGGATAGAATGAAGAGTATGAGGACAAATACTGATTAAAAGCCTAAATGTGGTTGACGGACGTGACGTGAAGGAATGAGCAGGACAGAATGGACAGAAATGATGATGCTTTGAAAAAACTCCCACCGCAACAATCAGCGACTTGACAGAACTGCAAAGAATTTCCCTAATGAGTCTACCTGCTCATCCCTACAGCGCAGTTGTGAGGATTTTTAAAGTTCATCATTTAATTAAAGTCACTCCTGATGCTTGTGTTGCTAATGAAGGCCTCAGAGAAGAATCATCTTGCATTCAGTGAGCTTCGTGATTACAATTTTGATTACCATAACTGATGATCCATGCTATTAGTATATAAAATAATATTGGACGTGCATGCGTCTGTACGACTACATAAAGACAGGACTATAGCAAGACAGTAACTAGTAGATTATCCAAGTTAGGTGACTAGTTAGTGAGTTAGTGACTAAAAATTTGAAGCCCCTGGTGATGCTGATGATGTGCAGTCCACAGTGGATTACAGTTGTAATGATTATTAAAGCTCATAAAGGCTGTTCTAATCCAGATTGAGATTTCGCTACAGGCTTCACAAGGCTGAAAAGAAGCAACGTGTCCAACATTGTGTCCGAAACTGTTTTTGCATGTGTCAGCACCATATTTCTGTGCGTGTGTGCATTTGCTTACATTACTTACAGTGTGTAGGTTAATAAGTGCTTCTGGTTGAGTCACTACAGTATGTTTGAACAGCTAACACAGACCAAGTATCACACGTGGTCACACATGCACGTAACCCTAAAGGACATACAGCCATCTCTCAGCACCAATCCAATAAGGGGGACAGCTGGTCGAGAGGCGATGACATCGTTAATGTGAAGCCCGGAAGACGGGGCTAATGAGAGTGCTGTAAATAAGATCATACTGACAGGCAGGGGTTTTAATATGTCATAAGTGTGGAAACCTCAACCACACCAATAGAGGTGTTTTTTAAATCCAGTCTCCTTACAATTATGTTTTTATACAAATAAACTGCAGTAATAAATGCGATTTTGAAGGGAAAGTAATTGCAACTGAATTACATACATCTACAGTATATGTATCATGGAATTTGAGTATTTTAGTGTTTATGTTATTATAAATGACAAGTCGTAAATCCACTGATAAAGAACAGATGTGAAGAGAGGAATGTGAGAGGAATATCGGATCTACAAATTACAGTTGTCTTTTCTTCCTAAATATCCATCTTGTAGTACAACACTAAGGTTTATACAGCATTACTAAAGTCACTAATAATAACTATGCTGGGGGGAAACAGTCAGATATTAGGAGCATGTTTTCATGAGTGCCATCTTTTTCACATTATACATACATACACCCACTCAGAGATTCACACGAGACAAACACACACGGACATAAAATTACTGCTGACCCAACCTACCAAGAAGCGGGAAAAGCATTAATTGAATGTCATGGGTCATTACATTGGAGTGGCTGTGCGCTGAAGATTGAATTAGTCTGACACACTGACACAGAGCAGGCTCAGTTGGAAGACAGGCCAACAGGAAATAAGATGGGTGAGTGCGACCAGGGGACGGGAGGTGGGCAGACTGGATAAAGAAAGTTGCTGAGAAAGAGGGGGCAGAGATGGGAGTGGCAGCTTTTACAAACTTGTATCTTATACAGGACATGCAGTGCTTTACTGTTGTTTACATTGCTTCAACATCTTCTTCTGTCATTTTCTCTTGTACATCTTTAAAAAAAAATAAAAAATTGACACAGGAATCCATTATGATCACTCATACGCTCTGAGGCAATTAGAGTTCTACAGCTATTAACTGTAAGGGTGGGTGGCTACTGCAAGTAGCAGCAGGAGAGGAAGAAACAGGAAGACCAGCAACAATAAAACACGTTGCAAGTCCTCATCACAGCCCAGACGTGGGGCCAGTTATCTCCGTTTATGCCTGTACCACTTTTAGGCAGTCCAGTCTAATATGCCAACTCTCAGCCTGAGATAGACACAAATAAATTCAAGCAAGAGTACCCAATAACAGGGACACAGATAAAGACATACAGTACACATGCAAAGTAAAAATTAGAAAACGTATTTCACAACCTAAACTGGGTGTTTAGAGTACCTATCTATCAGCACCACACTTTGTCTTAGTCTGCTCTCATCAGCAAATAAATCAATTTTAAAGCTTTTAGATTTTAAAGCTTTCAATAAACAACTTAATCTTGAGAGTTACAGTATGTGTTGTTCAGTCAACCAGGACCAGCGTCTGTGGTGGTGGTAGCTATAGTTGTGTTGTGTATAGTGTTACAGTACCATTGAAGTAATTTTTTTTTATTTTGGTAACATTCTTATGAATGCCACTCCATTAAACGATGAAAAGAGGTAACTATAAAAGGATTGGGCAACAACCAGCATTTTTATTTTGTTTGTTTTTTTATGTTATGGATTGCAAGAGACTGCTGGTGCTATCTGCACTTGCCTAAAAGCACATAACACAAAATGCAGTTTTATCTGTTCTTAGTTCATACATTTTAAGCAAAACTTTAAAAGCTACTTTAAAAAAACGTAAGTCTTCCTTCCACAGATAAATCTAAATTAGCATAAACATACTGATGTTACAGTAGCTAATGTAATGCAAACTTTTGGCAGATGTTTCTCTGTGACTGACATTACTGGTTGAGTTCTGTGACTTTATGAATCTTTGGCCATCATTTGCTTTTAGCAAATATGAGATATCACATAATGAAATCTGTCATCAGCTTCTTGTTACTTTTTCAGGAGATTTCATTTGACCTGATATTTAGCAATTTTGTATTCATCTGTGCATCACATTACAGAGACATTCCCCGTTTCAGTGGTGTAGCTGATGCTGTGCAATTAGTCCAGTCTGGAGAGTTGCAGGTGTGGATGACAATTTTGCATAATGACATACTAAAGCACAGAAATGCTCCAGAGCAGTGAACTGAGAACATTTAGAAAATTTACTGACAAGACTTGTGGGAACCGGAAAGTTTCTGATTGCTGAACCAGATCGAATGAAGGATGCTGTTAGCATCCAGATCATAAAGAGGAGAATGCAATGAGGCGTTTATCTGATATCTCCCGTGTGTTTGCTCCGCAGGAACAGATCAATCCCTCTGCTCTACAAGAGCAATTTGAGCACAGCCTTTTCAACTCCAGTCTAAGATTATCTCTGTCTATGTATAGTACATTACAACAATACTATACTGGAAGAATACATCTTCGGGGCCAATTTGCCTTTAATCTCCTTCATTCCAGTTCTGTCGGGTCTATTCTGTTTCACCATCAGACTTTTTTAAAGTCCTAATCCAGTATGATCTGGTTTAGTCCAGTATAACAGTGTCTGTACTCGCAAGGGGCCAGATTGTTCCTTTTGTGCTAGACAACATCTGGCTGTTACTCCAGAGGAAAAAAAATCACACAGGGAACTTCTGTCTATGGGCTTCATTAAATAGTGTCAGAATTATCCCACAGGGCTGTAGTGAGTAGGGTACAGATTTGTTATAGGTCAGTTGTTGTTTTTTTCCTGTGAGGAGCTGCAAATTAAGGTTATAGTCTGCTCTGGATACTTTAATAGAACCACATCTTTGAGTGGAACTTTTTAACTTTAATAAGCAGATGTTGTCTTCAAAGAACAATAATAACAGCTATAAGGAAAAATAAGCAAAAAAAAGTTGGTTACCTCCAGTAATTGGCTTGTTATCAGGTATTTGCAGCAGAGAGAGACAAAACCTGTCTGTACCTAACAAAGAATTGATTGCAGTAAACAGTATGTTCTGTTTCAGACTGCTGAATGGGAATTTTCTTTCAGGGCCCAGGGTAAACAATAAAAGCTCATGCCAATACAAAAGACAGACACCAAAAGGAAGAAACTGACGGCTTTTAAGTTAATCTCTCCATTGTTCAGTTGCTAATTTCTATTTCCTCTATGTAGGGAAAGTAGTTGTAAGAACATCAAACACTACACCGCCCACAGATCCCACTTCCATTCAGAAATGTGATTGAGTATGTACAGGATGCATGTGGTGAGTGACCTCCAATGGAAAGTTATTTTAATGCTGCTCCTAAATCTTACTGTTGTGTTGCTCTGCACCTTGTAATGGCTATGCAGATAGAGATATGTCAGCCTTGTGATAGACTGGCAACCTGTCCTCTCACCCAAAGAAACGTGGGATTGGCTCCAGCACCACACAACCCACAGATGGTAGATGGATATTATCTTGTTTTCCTTTTTTTGGTTTATTGAAATGGGCAGAGATTAAGTGAATAGACTGTTTAACTGAGATGCATACAGCTACGTTCTGAACTTTTCTGTGTTCATTTAATCTTAGTCATTGAACAAACAATGCAGTTTCTCCTGTGATGCAGCAGAACAGTGACTAGCTATGGGTCACCTGAGTTGGTACTTCCAGGGCTGCTGCATTGACAGTGTCACACTACAGAGCTCACCAAAACAAAACAGGTTCTCCATCTACTCCAACCACCTTGTGTGACATCTTTCCATTTTCAAGTGTGTCTACAAAAAGCTGTTTTTTATAGCCGTTTCAACATTAGTGTGGCTATTACCTTAGTGGTACCACCCCTGTCCGACTTCAGTCTTGTCTGTCAAAGAACAGATAACCCTTACGTCCACACCCTCCCTGCAACTGCCGTGCAATCTCTTTTCATACAGAAAATAAAAGCGTCTTTCTTTTTTTCAGATGGCTCTCCTCGAGCCCTATAGTGGTATTCCAGCACGAGGAGCAGCTGCCTGCTTTCATTAGGGATAAAGGAAGTGACACACCATCTATTATTCATTGGAGCACACAGAAAACTCCTTCTAGTAGCAGCCAAGTTAGCATTATGGCTATTTCCGCACATGGATGTTAGTAAAAGTGATGAAGTAATTAGTATGTGGGATATCTGGTGATTTCTATGTCAACAATCAGATGTAAAGAGCTGAAAAGACTGAAGAGAAAATAAAAAAACCTGCATTAAACCTTTTAAATAAGAAAGAAGAGAGGAAGAGGAGGAAAGCAGTGAGGGCTGGTAAAAAGATAAAACAAGAGAAATGGGAGACAAGGTGTGTTGTGTGTTACCACAGAAGAACAGATCACTTACAGGACTGCCATGTCACATTACATCCACTTCAACTCGCTGAGACAGATAAAAACAACACGCACACGCATACAAGTACAGCATGTCTAAAATATTCAAATGCACAGTGTAAGCAAACCTGAGCTGATGTGTTAACATAGTGTCACAGAATGGGAGTTATAAATAAATTTGTATCACCTTGCTTAACAATTACCATTCTGTCTACTTACACGACCAAACTGGAAGAGACCCGCATGCAATCAGGAAATTCTAGCACATTCAGATGAAAATGAAATAAGACATTTTTGCATGCAAATACAAAAATACGTGCATAAGCACAATTTATTATACCGCACAGTCACACACGTTGTGGTGATAAAGAGCTTGTCTGACAATAACAAATTGTAAACCCAGGCAGGTGATGGCAGTGCAGCACAGTCTGCAGAACAGGCGGGCCATCTCTGGGAAGAAATCAACACTTAGAAATTCACACTCTATTGATCTTATCCTGATGACAGCCTCCCAGCACAGGTTCCGCTTACACACGCTGACAAACACACGTCACGTCAGAGAACACAAATTGGACATGGGACACACGCAATCACATATTTCCTAAAGGGATAAAAAGAGTTGGCTGATTGCTATATTGAGAAAGTCAATTTTGCTGGTCTGTGTGCATACGTGTGTTCGTGTGTGTGTGTATATAGGTGTGAATGCATGCATGTGTTGACTGATTGTCAGCCTGCCCACTTATTCCTCCCATACCGTGTCAGCTGCCAAAGCTATGGAAGGAGCACTAACATTCTGCAAACAAAAAAACACCACTTTGCCTCTCGCATCAGCATGCACATACATACAAACATATACACGTTGCCTCTTTCACATTCTTTCTTACACATCCCAAGCAAACACACGTGACCTATGTTCTACCCTACAAAAATAGACTGCGAAAGAAAGAGTGAGAAAAGAGGGAGGAGAGGTGTAGCAGATCAAAAGAGAGATGATGAGAAATGTGAGGTAAACAACATGGAATTATAGCAAATGAAGTACTAAAAGCTAATTTTCTTCACATGAGAGGTAACTGATTTAAGAAAAAAAACCCAATGAAAGCACATGATAAAAAAACACAATCATGGGTGGATAAGTCAGAAAAATGCAGTGAATTGTCGTGGGAAAGTTTGCTTCTCACCTGCCATGCAGCTCCTCTGACTTCCTGTCCTTCCTGTTTCGTGAGTGCTACTGACCCTGTCTGTCTTTTGACCCCAGCAGCAAATTTAAAGGAGGGTGGAATGGTGGGGGGAAAAGGGGGGCGGAGGTGATGGCAGAGAGGAGAGGCTGTCTGGCTGGTCGCACTATTGGCTTTCTTCAGTATGATAGATTTACCATCCTTGCAACCAACTGGCCCAGAAAAAAACACCCAAAAAGATAAATAGGCTCATTGGAGAACACACAAACACAATCAGACACACACACGCTCTGTAATCAACCACCACTGCCTTCTGTATGTTTTGATAGTGTGTGTGTAGCCAGTGGGAAAAGGACTTGTTCTACAGTGAACTCCCACCATCCAGCGCTCTAATTATTACTGGAAGACTTAAAGTCAAGCCCCACTGGGCTGCCACGAGGCCACATGAGGCCTACTTTTTTACCAGGTCACGCTGGATCAAAAATACTACGCCAGCTATCATCTCTGTGAATTTTAACATGTGAACCCCCTAGGTTAGTCCTGTCCAGCTCAGTAACAGAAGTCTAATGAGTAAACCCTGACTTGCCCAGTTGGCTCTGTAGTGTGAATGATGTAAATAATTAACTGCCTTTAAATAGGCTAACTGCCCAGGCTAATGGGTCCTATCTCTTATCTTGCTCGTGCACCGATCCTTCAGATGAACAGTGTTAATTCGCCTCTTAGTGAGTGTGTGGAACACATTTTTAAAAACAAGCATCTACCCTAAAACAGCTTGGGTGACCACTAAATCAACCTGGTCTATAAGGATGTTCTCTGAGGCTCTCTCTAGTCTTCATTAAAATGTAGATTTTTGGATATAGTATGACTTCAACAACTGGATGCAAGAAGTCAGTTGACAGTGACCCTTCTTAAAGCTTGGCTTTTAATTAGCATTTTCATAACGACTAAATGAATGTAATGTGCAAATGTAGATGTGTGTGAGTGTGCAGAGAGTGTGTAATTACGCTATTAGTCAGTATACCCATGTGTGTTTCCTGTTTGTCCAAGTCTAAGTGCCAGCAAGAGTGAAGCTGACGAGCCTTAAGACACAAGACACGAAACATAGACATTAAAGACCATAAATCACATGGTCCAGCAACTAGACAGCTCTGCAAAGTATGACAACCGTTTTGTATGTGTACACCAAACACATGACTCTATTACACAAAAAAATTGGTCTGATTAGTCTGACTAACCTGAACTACAGTTATATGTATAGAGCGTTGAGTATGGAGACCTTTGTCACAGCTTCTGTGGCTAAATTTTCCCTTCTCCCTATATGTCCAACACACTGAATAAAATCAGTTCACATCCTTTCATCTAAAGCAGTGGACTGAAAGAGGGTGTGATGCGGCCTAGAGGGTTAAGCTTCCCTCTCGCCGATCACATGAACTGTCTCCTGTCAGGAGGGATCAGATCCTACCTCAGACCCCCTGGACTTTTAGAGACTCATTCCTCTCCTGTCTTTTCACTGTGTCTCAAAGTTAGACACTGCCTGTCCATCTGGGTTTCTCTTACGTTCGCAAAATGTCATGTGCAATATCAAAACGGTGCGCATTAAAACAATGATTGAGTTTGTGCCTCAAGTGAAAGTTCAAGTATCTCTTTGTCTTGTTCATGAGTGGGGGGTGGGTTGGTGCAGTGCCCACAGTAATACAGGGTATTGGATTTATTCCCGTCATAACAGCGGACAGGGTCAGTCTAATACCACATCATCTGATGGCAAAAACATTTATAGCTGCTCTGAACGTCAAATGGAAACAAAAGATGAAATGCTAAGTGACCGGGAAAGATGCAATAATCTCTCAAATATGGGGATAATGGCACACGTTTGAAGATGGTCCTCGAAGGCCTTTATGGTGTGTTTGTTTGTACACAGAAAATGTGATAGAAATATTTGTGTGGAGAGAATGAGAAAACAATGCTTGGAACATAAGTTAAGATCCTGCATATTTTCTCAACACCACACTCCTGGCCAATCACTCTGCAACTGTGGGTGCGATTGTTGGACTTTTATCATTACAGAAATTGTTGGATACACCACTGTATCCACTGTCTGTAAGCCTCTGTTTAGTGTTTCAAGGACATGAATATCCAGACTGTGTACCCCCACCCAAAGAAACCACATGCTAGGTGTAATGCTAAAGGTGAGAACCTTGGTTGAAAAACTCCTTCAAAATGTTTCACCCTGAATAAAAACTTTTAGCAGGCATTCCTGTCTGGGACATATAGTAACAAAGTGCATTGTTGTACGGAGTATCAGCAGTTATCTGTGCAAATTTGGGCAAAAACACAAATGTTAAAATAACAACAGGCAGTGTTATCGCAGGCTCCTGCAAATATATGTGTTTGTAAGTGTGAAACCTTAAAAATGCTGCACTTCACAGCTCATAAACATACAGCTCAGCATAACGGCTTGGAGGCATACGCAGAGTGTTTTACCACAAGTTACTGTAAAAAGCTACAGTCTGCAAATGAAAGTATTTGTATTATGCAGTAAGTAATTATAACTAATGGTGAGTGGCCTCCACAAGGCACTGCAGTCATCACTCACCATCAGCCTGACTGAATTAAGTTTTCCTCTTACCAATACTTCATTTCACCTCACATCATACACTGTCAAATATTCCAGCCTTGCGTGCATGTTTTTTTTAAATGATCTCAGTTCTGGAAACAGCAATTAATCTATTTTTGTTGTACTGTGAGGAATGTACTCCTGCTAATCATTTTAAATGCTTGCAATGTCTGCAACATAATTTTGTGTGCTGTTGTTACAATTTTAGAATACAGGCATCTTGTGATTTATGCCACGTCTTGCAACGCACAATTATCTGCGAGAGTTTAGTCTGCAGTCTAAGCGTACAAGTGTCCGAGTGGGTGCAAGTGAGAAAAACCAATAACCAATGTTTTTACTGGCAAAGATCACAAACATTACATCCAACAGCTTGAAGTCTTTTGGAAAATGTGTATTTAACACAAGAAAAAAAATTTAAAAAGTAGAAAATGCAATTAACTAGGGTGAACACTTTTGTCTGTTAAATAACTATAGGGCTTGAAAACTTGCTTCCCTTTTACACCTTAAACATCCCATTTGACAATTGTTAAGTGTGGTTGTGATGTGAAATACCAGACAGTTGAGCATGAAATAGAACATGAAAGGTAAACTAGGGGGATATTTGAGAATGATCAGATCGGAATAAGCATACAGCATAATTGATATCCAATATTACCCACATTTATAAACATTACTTTTGGAAACTGTACGTGTAGTTATTCATAAACGGGAACATGTTTTGTTTGGGGGATACATAGCATTTCATATGAATCCTATTAAGCAATACGTCAATGTTTAGTCTTTTTGGTTTAGTTTTACAATGTGTTTACATGTGTTCCCAATTTATCAAGCAAAATACTATACACTGCTATAAACTAGTTTGTAATATACTGTACAGTAAATCATGCATGTTTTGCTGACACCATAAATCATTACTTACGTATGTAGATGCACGCGCACACACACACGCACAATATCACCCATCTGTTCCATTCCAGCTCCAGTCCATATATAGTCTAAACTAACCTTGTACCGCTGACTGATATCATTGGCAGTCACTCCTGTGCATTTTCTTCATGTCTTCTTTCACTGTTCTGTTTTCTGATACCTTCAGGGAAATCGCATACATAGACACAGAGGCACGAATAACACTCAACAAACACCAAACGCACTTTTTGAAGAAGCGTTGCCAGCAGACCCCGGTGAACCGTTCAGGCTCCACAAAAATGCAGGTTTCACGCAGACTGTTGAAGCACAGCCTGAGCAAATCCTATAGGTAAAAAGGTAACAAGTATCTATTACTAAGATAGTTTTAAGATGGAAGATATGTGAATCGAGCTATGACCAGGACTTTCCACTGGGAGCGTGTGTGTGTAGCTGGACCAGGGCTGGCAGACATCCTGAGGAAGGCCAGTTGCTGATAAGGCCTTCAGGCAGGGAAAAGACTGTTTATATGTTGAAATGGACGCCAACTCAACTGACCACAGCAAACACTTCACTGCTCAAATGGAAATGACCCGAGCTGGGGCAAGCATCTGTGTGCATGTGTGACAGTGAAAAACAAGTTAGATCAAGGTCTTAAAGACAGAAGACTGTCGATTCAAATCCCTCACTATAAAATCTAGCCTTTCCTATACAGTATGCTAGCCTGTCCAAACACACTGAGAGAATACAGAGAAAGAGTGCACAGTGACTAATGTCCACAGCTTTCTATAGGGACACAACACCTCTTCCTTCTCTACTCTGTGCAGGTTGACAATAAGGTGAAATTAATGCAGAGTGAAGGCCTCCTCAGTATGCAAAGAAAGGAACAACCGCAAAACAGAACGAGAGAGAGACACAAGTCAAATTTCATTTAAGTCATATTGCTTCTGTGTTCTTCTTTTACTACTTAAGCATTCTGACAAACTCAGATGTTTTCATTCGTAGTTCCATAACAGCACATTTTCTTGGTTTGTCCCATCACAGGAGTCCAAGCGCCACTATAACCCGTAAATTCTACTAAACATAACAATGTGTTATTCTGGCTGCTACGGAGAGCAGAAAATAGAGAAATAGAGCAGCGAAGCATCTGTACCGCAGTCAATGATGTGCATAACAACAGCTTTGGTGCCTTTTTATTCTGCAAGATGTTGACAAAAGCGGAGTAAAAAAAACCTGCAATATAGTAACAAACTACAGCCAAGCAAATAATTAGATTTTTCCACAATGTTTATCACTTTGGAACAACTTCAATCCCGTGTTCAAGAGAGAGTGATGGGATATGTGGATTTCCATGCATTTTATTAGTTTTTTATTTTTTATTTGAGTCAATAAACCATAAAACAACTAAATCCATTTTATTCCATGTTGGTTCAATGCACCAGATGGAGATGATTTTTAAAGCTTGCGTGTTTCCATCAGCTGTGAAACTAAAAACTGTGAAACAGTGCATCTAAAGCTCAATCACAATATGATCAGTTTTTATTGATTTCAGAAGGAGCACTCTCCAGTGGCTGATGGCAGGACTGGAACTTCAATATCTATTTTCAATGTCTGTCACCTTTCCTAAGAAAGATCTGTTTTTATTTATCACCAGCAAAACTCAATTTCACTTTCCCTCTGTCTTTCTAAGGTGGTGATCTGGTTCGAAAAGGTACAAACAGGCTTTTCTAGATAAAGAATCAAGTGTGGGCAAAGCATGGCTAAGCAATAAACTGATTGTGGCTTTAGTCTGCTCTCTCCCACAGACTGCCTCTTCCTGTACAGCTGAACTCTGCTATGTGGGGGTGAGAGACTACACAGACTACAGGGTGGACTATAATATCACTAATAATCACTACAGCCAAGAAACCACAGCTAGCGAGAACAGAGTGAATGTGGAACAAAGCAGAGGGATGGTTTTTATGTGTCTGTAATTTCTGCTCCTGCAGAAACATGCTGCAGCTTGTGTTTTTCTTGGCATATCTTATAGTGTATATTTCTGACTATGAATCAGCTCTGAATCCACTGAAGCCTAAACAATGATCGGAGAAGAAAGTCAATGCGTCCCAGCCTCAAATCTGTAAGAGGAGAGTCATAAGCTATGCAGGCAACAAGCAGTGGCTGTGTAATGGAGATCAAAAGAGTCCCTGCTGTAGACTGCAGTAACACATGAAAGTACAGTGGCTGCAGACCCCAGCCCAGTCTCTGCATACTCCCCCTGTGGCAAGTTGAATTAATTGGACATAGTTTAGAAAAGTACACACAGTTGTATATAAATGTCCCACAATTCACACAGCAGGACGATAACTAAGCCATGGAGACCTCCAAAATTGTGGTGTAGCATTTATCAGCAAGAGGGTATAAAACCATTTCTAAAAGTGTTCCCAAGAGAAGACTGGCCTCAATAATGGGAAATAATGGAGGTTTGGAGTCATTTGCCCTTTTCCTCTTCCTTCACACCCCCTTTGAATCAGAATTACAGAGCAGCAGTGGCAGCAACAAAAGCAATATTTACTTTTAAAAGTTTCTGAGCGAGGGGTTTTGCAGCATTTTTATTTGATAGTAAGTTTCTTTCTGCTGCTCCCATTCAGGGCCGCCACAGCGGATCACTGCATATTTGATTTGGTAAGGATTGTACGACGGATGCCCTTCCTGACGCAACCCTCCCCTGGGACCGGCACTAGAGAGGGACCAGAATGCAAACCACCAACCCTGGGGTTCTCTTAGCAATTGCCTGCCCTACCTGCTGCGCCACCATCATTGTAATTTGATGATAACCAAAGGGCCTGTAGAGAGTACCGACATGTAGCAGGCGGCAAAGAGCAGGAAGAGGGAGGGCAGAACAGATTGGTAAATTTCTAACTAAGACCAGCTTAAGTTACATATTATGATATTATAATGTTGGTCTTACCAGAATCAATGGATAACAATGTGGCACAATTAAGGTGAAGTTCAGCAGTTGGCATTTTTCCTTTCTAATAAATTAATATTTTGTGCAACGTTTCTGAGAATGAGGAGGACTCATTCATACTCGATGGCATTTCAAATGTATACTGGAATATATCACATTGTAAAAGTACATATGCAGTAATGTGGGTTTCATTGTAAAATGTTATAAGTAGAAATTCTTAAGCTTAAAAAAAATGGTAACAAACACAAAGCTGCTGGGCGAAAAGGTAAATGAAATTAGCCTCAGTAATACAGTTGTTTACTGTAGATTTCTGTTTACATTTGTCCAACAACCAACAGCAGGCACATCTGAGTTTACTGTGTCCCACAGTGAACAAGTGGAAAACAGTGGTGTCAGCCAGGAAGCTGCCTCCGCCGTCTCAGCACAGGCAATTTGTTGAGTCTGAAACAAAGCTACATGGGGTCATGGCCTTGTCTACACGATTCCCAGGAATCTCTCCTTACATAAGTGAAAATGGGAGGGGGGGTGAGGTTGTGGGTCAGAGGTGTGTTGACGCTAAAGTGGTTAAATCTATTTGTGTTTAAGCTGAAACATGAATGTATCATGTGACAGGATTTAACAGATACAGTACATCAGGATGTTATGACTACCAAGAAAAGGTCCCGCAGAAATCAGATGTGTGCGCCTTCATCATAAGGAGGCTTAAAGATCATAGAGACCAACATCATTTTATATAACATATACTCCTCTCAAAGCCTGTAATAGTTGTACTCCAGACTTTGTGTGAGTACTGCTCACACAAAGCAGAGCCATCCTTATCTGCCCTAAGGGAGTTCTTTGTGTGAGCGTAATGTTGTTCTTTGAGTTAAAAAGGGAAAAACCACAAAATAGCATGTTAATAAATCTTTATAATTCAAACAAAATGCTTAGAACTGGGAGTAGATTTTGGGAATGGCTGTGGGGATTTGCATAATTGTTGATAACAATAGAAATAATTTCTTTGGGTAAATAAACTGTCTTTTGTGGGAATTTGTTCCTGGTTGGCTTCCAGCAACATACAAACAAACAATGTGGACTCAGGCATTTTCCTCCTACCCAGTCGTTTTTATAATTTCAAGGAGATGAAGAAATTTTAAAAAAGATGGGGAAGACTGCACAGACAATGGAGATGTAGAAGGATGCAACCCTGGTGACTCAGCTGCTCGAGCTTCCTACCATGTACTTGTGAAACCAAGGGTTCAACTTTGGCTCCCAGTCCTTTTCACGTGTCACACCCGCTCTCTTATCTTTCCTGACGCTCTCCATGGCTCCCTATCTTAAAAAGTCGGTGTGTCAAAGTAATCTGGAAGATGATGTGCAACCAAAGGGGAGAGGTTTGTTTATTGGCATTGTGGAGCAACAGCTGCCTTCGGCTATAAAGAGAAGAGTCAGGGCTGAATGCTTTTATTTCTTCAACCTCCTCCTCTCTCCACCTGTATTTCTTTCTATGCTTTTCTCCTTTATTTCCAAACCACACTGGAAAGCATGCTAAATACAACAGAGTGCTGCAGAAAGAGCAACAACATATTAGATAAGTGTGAGAAATGAGACCCATTGGACCCGCTGTTAGATGGGGAGACAGATGTTGACTGGTGGTTCTTTAATGAATGGAGGTATTCCAGATGTGCAAAGAGAAGAATAGGTGATGCCAAGTGAGGAAGTGACAGATAAAGAGAGTGATGATGGGAAATGAGATCAGTTAGGAAAGGCAGCGATAAGACAAGAAACAAAAGAGGCCGACCTCTGAGGCAATGAGGAAACAATAGTAGATTAGCTACTTCTGCACTATCTTCTTTAATTCAAACACTTTTATGTCAGATAAAGTTTGATCTATTGCTTTACCTTGAGAGGTTATTCTTCTACACAGCCTTTAGACACAGCTGCCACTGCTGACGTATGCCAAATCTAGAGAGATAACACAAGATCGCAATAACTGTTACTGTCTTTTTGTGTTTTCTCTTCAAGTTTCTAATACATGTGGAGAAAGCTGATAGTAAAAACAATGTGTTATCCTATTAGCAGCTGTGTTCACAAGTGTTTGGAGTTTCCTTCTTTCTGTAAGTTGTTATTGAATGAAATAACAAATTACCAGGGGACAGTAAATTGAAGCTTAAAAATAGCCTGTTGCACAAGTTATCTAAGACTAAGTTAACTTGTAATGAGACTGGATATGATGCCAAGTGGCCCACTGGGGATAGAAAAGAAAAAGTAAACACAGAGAAAATAGTAAGTTGTTAATTCACCAGCTGCAGTAGATCAACAACTAGTGCTGCATGTGTCGATACATCATGAAGCTTCTAGCACCACCTATTTCACAAAGATGCATGAATGAACTTTATTGCATTTCACACATCACTGCACGATGACGAGTGGAAATTATCAATCCAGCCTAGATTTACAAAATAGAAAAAAAAGGAAATTAAGAGAGAAGTGGAAAAAACAGAAACTTGGAGAGAAGTGAAATTAATCACCATGTATAGACGAGATTAAACCACATACTAAGAGGAGCACGGAGGAGAAATGACAGGCAGATGGAGGAGAGGGAAAGTTGATTATTGGACATGCCTGTGGTGCACAGATTGGACTCATTTTGTCAACAGCACTTTAAATTTTATTTCCCTCTTGCTGTCAGCCAAGATAAATCAATAGCTGGGGTGTCGGCGTGGTATATTTTAAATTTTCCAACGGATTTTGAGGGGGCTTTTGAACACAGTTTCCATTAATTCCCATGAAAGGAGCGCTCCTTCCCTGCACTTTTTGTCTTTCTGATCACGTCCGTGCAATCATTTTAATTAACCAAAGTTTTTTTAAATTGCTTTTGATCTTGCGCTGTAAGTATTTTTAGTGGGTTGTGACCAGCCCTCGTCAGCCCTGCTGCAAAATGTTGCTACTTGACTTTCATATTGACAGCACTTTTGTTCGCTTGCCCCAGAGATACTGGGGAGATGTTGCGACTGCTGCGACATCTCTCTGTCTGTCAGCTGCCATATGTGTACAAGTGGGTGGATAGAGTTTGTAAAAAATGCAACACAAACCTACATAAATGAACAGACACACAAACGCTGCACAAAGCACATATTTACAGGAGCTCGAGAGCATTTAGTAGATGCACAAATGAGAGGAATCCACACATGCACACGCGGATGCTGAGGATCTGGGGCATGCTTAGTTGAACAATGGGGACATCACTTCAACCTACCATCCCCCTTTTTACTGTAGCTAAATCCCAATGTCTCAGTGACTCAAAATCTATCAAAACAATATGTCCTGTGTGGGGTACCTGATTGTGTAAAGCTAAACCCCCACTCAACTCACCTCATTCTGTCTCTCACAGTCTAATAGAAGCCATCTATCTCTGCAATAACCAGGGTGGGAATAAGTAAGTGCCTCACAATCCCTGCTAGGAAAAAAAGACCCAGGGCTTCTCTCCTTCTTAGAGACACAGAAAGAGAGAGATAAGCAGCAGAGAGAGAGAGAGAGAGAGCGTTACAGCAAAGACCTCAGCATGTTTATATGGAAACCTCCCAATACTCCCAGTTTTCTGAATCCAAAGTAAATAGCTAATGGAATGCAGACATGTCTACATATTCATAATAATAACTGTATTGTATGTATCAGACATTATTACCTGTGACATTTAAATGACCATGACATGACATGTCCTCTCAAACGGATCCAGGACAGTCTAAGTCTGGAGTTTTCTTCCATTAATGCGAGTTTTTCCTCTCCATTGTTGCCTAGTGCTGCTAGCTCTACATTATGTTGCATATATTTATATGTGAAAGGTCTTAAACCTCACAGTGTAAAGTACCTTAAGATGACTTATGTTGTGATGTGGCGCTATATAAATAAAGTTAAATTTAATTGAATTGTATGACATGATGGCACCATTTTATTTTCCTCCCTAAAGAGGATTTATATTCTTAATTTGAAGAGTTTTTTTTTTTTTTTTTGTTCCAAGTTTGTTAAAGTAAGTACAACAGATACTGATAATGTTATTTTTCTAAGGCTTTTCAGTGGACATGCACCTGAAAATTACGTTCCTAACTGTGTTTCTCTGTGAAGCCAACGCAAAATCTTTCCCTGACCTTAACCCAGTGTTGTGAGTGGCTAAAGTCAGTCATAAACTACAATAATGTTAGACTCACAAATCTGGATGTCGTATGACAAGTTTTGATATTTTTGTAGAAAAGAATCAGATGTTGTGTCGGAAATACATTGCCTGTCTACTTTTAATTAAATGTATTTGCCACTTGTCATTTATAATAATTGTAAACAGATGCTTAAAAAATGTAAATTTGAAAGTACATACCCAACATAAACAAATTTGTTTATGCTTTGGTTATACAGAAATGTATTTTTCAGAAGACTGGGTTGATCCACTGTGACTCCATAGAGAGATTCATCCATCTATATTCCCATTTTGGAACAACTTATTTTCTGTTACCAATTCATTTTCTAACCCTGTTTCTGGCATTTTGTTTATAAGTAGTACTCATCTAACGCTGTTTGCTTTGCTAATTGCTTCATTTCAAAGTTCCACGTGCAGTATTCATTAAACAGAGACATCTTCAAAGGTGCTTAATTTCTTCTGAGGCAAATGAATTTAGGAGATTATTTGTGTGAGTTAATTTAGATGTTCTGTAAGAATATCATTTTAGAAAAATGGAAAACAGATTGCAGAGCAGTAATGTAACATGCAGGTAGACTCCACGTCTAATGTAAACAAATATGAGTTTGACTTTATCCCCCCACTCATAGTATCTGACTTAATGAGCAGAGAAAAACTGTTTGGGTACAAAACCATTCCCAACTCTGTGCCACTCACTGGCTTTGAAGTACTACCTCGTTAACCAACTCCCACTTTTTTAATCAGCAGCCCATTTATGCTTTGCCGCGAGCAAAATCGAAATACTGAAAATAAAGCATCTTAGACTGTGTCACGTAGCGTGAAATATGATAATGTATGTAAGAGGACAGTTTTCTCGGGGGAAAATTGATTTTCCACTCGGTTGCAACTGTGGCATAATCCATCACTTTTGCATGTTGCTGAGCTGAGATGAAGAAAGTGTTGGACAGGGTTGTAGCTGCATTAGCTGCACTTTGTATTTTATGATGTGGTATATGCCGTTTGATATGGCAATTTCAAGGGGTAATGAAGAGGATAAACAGTTGTTTTGCCAGTCATTTATAGTAAAAGGGGGGGCGGGGGGGGTCAGTCATTTGTTGTCATTCAAATAGGTACATGAGCTTTGGCCCAATATGATGATGATGGATGGACAGCAGATGTGTAACTACACTTACTGCTGACGACAGCTGAGGTGTTAGTGAGAGACTGGAAAAACAACTAGTAAACACTGGGCTGATGCCACAAAGATTTGCATATTACAACAACAGAAACTGGATTTGATTCAGTATGATTGATGAGGTTATCAAAAAGCAGAGAGACTCAGAGAAGTTGTGTTTGCCTGACTGTGCATGAATTTATTTGTGTATCTACTTTGAGTTCAATAAAAACACAGGAAGTGAAAAACAAGAAAACTCTCTGACAGAAAAAGCAGATGGAACAAAAAAAAAATCAACTTTTAGCTTTCCCTCAGCTGCCACTTCTGACACGTTGTGGCTGCTGTCAAAATATCGCATCTGTTTATCCGAAGTGCTGCTGCAGTTTGCAGATGTTAATTCTGACTTCTGAATTTCAAAACCTTATTGTGAAAAATAATATTTAATACTGTACTTTATTTTGAAACTCCACAAATTAGTTAAGTTTTTAAGCACATACGTTGCACACTGCTGCCCTTCACTCATTTTCAGTTTCCTAAACTGTAAACTGTATGTTGATAGTAAACAACGAAATTGAAATGTCCTTACCCTGCTGTTGGATTTATTGTTGCTGTTGACTGGGTAACACTGTTAATTCTAAGGCAGCCAGACTGGATTTTTTCTGGTGAAATGTATTTACATGAAATGGCAACAGGCAAGCAAGACAGGACATAGTATGGGCAGAGTTTTGTGCATTTACTATGAGACAGTATTTTTACTGATATAAATGTCTTTGCACTGATTTGGCCAAGTGGCATCATCCTCCAAGGTAGTTAAAGACATAGGAATCTAACCAAACATTATGTGTCAGAGTTGCTGGCCAGTGAAGAGCCTTTAGTTTTTACAACGTTCTCCTTTTCATCACTCTACATAAGCTTCTGTATTCATTAGAAATGTCTCACTTAATTCCCCCATCTTTTATGAAATGCACCTTTACACCCTCATCCTTTTAATGAGGCAGTTGAGTTTGGTGACCTCACCATACCACTGTAATGTTTCCCAGGCTCAACCTGAGCAGAGGTCTAACCAGCCAGAATAAATGAAAACACCTGTGCAGGCCTGCAGGGTCTTTTAGATGGGTCACATGTTAAGGGCACAGGTGGTGCTTGTTGAGTTAACTGCTGCCTCAGTGAATATAACAGTAGGATACTGGTTTAGGAAAAAAAAAGACTTTGGCATTATGTCAGTAGACAAACAACATGCAAGACAAGAAACATTTCCTTTGACCCACAGCTCGCAGGCTCTGTCAGCTCTTACACAGCCAGTCCAATACTATTCTCTTCTCTCTGTCTGACTGCCTCCTTCTGTGTCTCCTGCCCTCTTCTTTCTTTAAAATTATCATGACTCCCCATCTCTTAATTTTGTCCCGTTAAAGCTCACTACCCAGCATGGATTGTCCTTCTTTCTTCTGTTTCCACTGGCAGATAAACCACTCACCACACTCACGCAAATTTATAATTATAGTTTAGGCGTTTCTAATTAATTTGATAGAGGCATAAGGCTCGTAGTGTAACAAGGACACGGTGCTGATATACTACAGAGAAGCCCAATTTAATTGTGTTCAGGCCGACTTAGCTTCTAGCCAATTTATCTCCAGGTCACAGCTACATAAGGAGAAGGAAAACTATTGATCAGTGCTTTCTCAACACCAGACAGCTGCTAGAAGTGCAATCAAACGTAACTATGGCAAGAAGATGTGGAAGATGTTAAGTCTCCTTGTAGCATGTCTTATGTGTTTATTAATGTTAGGTAGACTAAAAAATGAAAAGAAGGTCTCAACATGTGAGAACAGGAATCTGTATTTTATAGGTATATTGTTGTTTGGTGCATTAATCTCCGCTTCATTCTGTGTTAAGTATTCATAGAGGTCACAGAAGGTCCCACAGAATCAATCCATGATCACAGAGCAGATCATATGTGAATTCCATTATAATGGAGACGAAGATCTAAGCCATTAATTCCAAGGGCAGCTTTTATTCTGCTGTAAACCAAAGAGAAAGACACACTGATAACCCGACTGAGAGAGGAACGGGGGAGTATTCCCTGAGCTGCAGAAGACATATCAAATGGAACTCCTTACTACCTCCTACTCTTCCTTTCTGGAGGAAATAAGACGGAGGGAAAGAAAGGGTTGCCAAGGTCACTTTAGTCTTCTCCTTCTCCCTTTCAGTCACTCTCTCACACACACAATCAAGTAGAAAAACATAAACACATTCTCAGAGGATGGATGATGAAGATAATTTCCACAGATGATGGGAGTCCTGCTCAGTTATTTACTGCAGAGGTCATGTGACTGACACACACACACACACACACACAAAGCAGTCTAATGGTACCCATGAGGATTCTCTTGCTATATTTAGAGCAACATGAAACATTTATAGCATCAGATATGTCAGTGGGTGGTTTATACTGGGAGACCAATATTACTAATCATATTTCTATTATCAATATCGCGATGAAGAGAATGTGTATGTGTGTACTCCCTATAAATATATTAGAGGTTTGTTCATGACGATCAACAGTGATGCTAAGTTTCCGGTTAACGAACGGATGCAGAAAATGGTGGAACAATCTCTTCAACTGAAGCTCACACTTCATGTAGACATGATTTATTTGCCCGGTCTGTTTCCATAGCTTTTTCTTGCATTTTGCTTTTATTGACTTTTATGATGCACAACTTAAATATGCTCACAGAACTGGTGGATGGAAGTCAGCTGACTATTACATTTCGGGCTTCTACTCTTTAGATTTATTTTGTAGTACTAATCTGTACATATGTTTACTGTATAGTGTTTCTAGCAGCCTGACTGTAGGGATGGCACTGTTAGTCTGTTTCTCCACCTCGTTGCTCCAGACAAAAAAGAAATCTCATGGATCTCAATCTCAAAAATCTGCTACGAATTTTATACAGAAACTCAGCCTATTCGGTCTCAAGAAGACCAATCTTATCAGCTAATATTTCCTCTCGTGTCTCTATGAGGTTGACATTGTATTAATGAAATAGCTGAACTAACTTCCTTGACACACGGATATGATCTTTTGCCAATTTTGTCAAATATTTTATTACTTAATAGTTTTACCGAATTATCACCTGCAGTGTCAACATGTCATACTGTTAAGCTTTGTAAATGAAAGATCAACACAAAGATGTAAATGTAAAACTACAGTACATACATGCACATTCACACAGTTAGAGTTTAAATCAAAATGTAATACTGCAGTTACCGTTGTGTCCCTAAGACCACATTAATGTCCTTCACTGCTTCTGTGCAGCTTAACGAGTTTAATAAATCTCACATTGCTCATTGTACTCTAAATCTCTCTCCATCTACACTCCTCAGTCCCTCCTCCATCACCTCAGCTGCACAGATATCAGCCTGTCTAACCCAGACAGTGACAGTGATGACACACAGCACCTTCAGCATCATTCTGTTTCCAAATCTCCCCAAATTACCAGCTTCTCGAAACAGGCTTGAGCAGCACTCGAGTGTATGAGTGTATTTAGGTTCACTGTGGGATGAAAGGGGAAGATTCAGTGATACAGCGTACTCTTGTGTGTACAGACACACGCACACAGTCGTCATACTGCGAGGCAAAGGCACACATGTAAGCAAACAGGCTACAAGTTTCTGCTTTGTTAATGTCTGCAGGTAGGAATGTAGGTATGAAAAAGCAAGAATGAATTTGGACAAAATGTTTTTTATTGTTAAGCAAGTCTAACTGTAGAAGAATAACTCACAATTTCAGACTCCTTCGAAAACATGGGTCCCAACTAAACAGGTTTTTCAAACCTAGACTTCATTTGTTCTGATCCAAGCAATCCAAATCAGTGCATAAACTGGCAAACCTGTTGTGTTTCAGAATAGTTGTAGTTTCTTTTCACCTAGGTAGCGTTCTGACGCCCCGATTAATCATACCAGGGTCGGTTTAACTGCATGTTAAGTAATGCAGGTTTAAAAACAAATAGGTTCACCCACTTCTTAATTGGTAGCAACAATTCCTGTAGTTACTGCTGCATAATCTCAAGAGAGAATAATGCAAATGTAGGTAGCCTCTTTCGTGTCTTTTTGAAGCCTAGAGTTGGATTTGTCACCAACAGGCGTCTTCACTTCAATTTAGTTTATTTATACAATGTAAATTCACAACAAAAACCATCTGACATTACACTGTAGCTACCGGGACATCCTATTAGTACAGAAGTACAGTAGTACAATCTCAGCAAACGTGTTTTTTTAAGGGCCACCTTGAAACTGAAAAATAATATTCACACACAATGACAGCTGGAAAATCCAAATGGGGAGAACACAATTTGGTTTGGCCTCAGGGTGCTAATTCAACAGCACAGCACAGAGGACTCTAAAACAAGTGGCTGGTTTACTGACTAGAGGTAAATTCAATGTTCTGAGGCAGTTCAGATTTACAAAAGATGTCCATGAAATAACATGGGAAATATGATATGAGGAAGTACTCATCAGCATTTATATACGTTTACAGCAAGATAAATGTAGAGGTGACATTACCAGTGACGGGGTAGCAGGCAGGGACACGTTTAACTGCTTTGATCAGACTGGTATGTAGTTATAAGGTCATTTTACTTATTTAAACTTAAACTATACAATCCTGTTAGCCAAGGAGAAAAGTAGCAGAAGGCACTCAAACAGGAAAAGAACAGGCCATGGTCTGTGAAAACTTGGCTATGTTTAGGGAACCCTCTGTGCTGGCTTGGAGCACGTTTTGCTCATGCATGTGCTTCCCAATTTGAATGACACTGATATTTCTTCTCCCAAAGATCAAAATAATTAAAATTAGCAAAGATTTCTTCTCTCTATTTTGTAGTATTTATGATTTCAGTAGCTCTCGAATGAATATATTATTGACCGGTGCAGGTGAATATATAAAAATAAGCAAAAGATTAATAATAATGATCTTTCGGCTGCTCCCATTTTTCGAGGTGGCCACAGTGGATCATTACCACGTACTGGTTTGGCAAGGATGCCCTTCCTGGAGCAAACTTCCCCACTGAGCTTCGAACCTGCAACTAAGGAGGGACCAGGACATGCTGCTCTAACCACTGCGGCTGAAAGGTGAATACTTAAATAAATTAATATTAATTAAACATAAAGAAATTCTAATTAAAACTCTAGCTTTATTTAATACAGAGAAGTGTCTTTTCCACATCAGACATCGTCAGCCATAACTGACACACAGAAGCTGCTCAATGCTACAAAAGCCTTTTACTGTTTGGTCAAGGAACAATTCTACTGGTGCTGTTGGGATTTAAGTTCCTAGCCAAAGGGCAGGGCAGCTGTACTTATTTCCTCAACCAGCACTTCTCTCCTGCTGAGACCTAACCTCAGAAGTGTACTCTTAATTTTCAGTTTGTCAACGAGTATGTTGTAAGGTCATGATCATATGGTTTGAGCAAGAGGAACCACAAACAGAAAACTGGCAGAACAAGGGATTCTGGGAGCTGGTCACCTCAGCTGGATTCCCCTGCTTTTCAAAGTACTATAACTGCATACACACGCACACACACACACACACAGAGTTTATCTATCTCTTTAGATGGGATAAAGCCACATTTAGCTTCTGAGCTGAGTGCACACTTGGCCTTGATTCTCTAACCTGTCTCTGCTTCCTGCCTCAGCTTTCTCTCTCCTGCTGCTCTTCTCTCTCACCACAGTGGCCATAAACCAATGACATCTTCATGTTGTTCCTTTCTCATTCCCCTTTTTGCACTAGACCACTGAAATACTAGTTAGCTGTCAACCTGCCAGAGTGGGGGAGTGGGGGGGGGGGGAACACACTGTGAAATTACAGCTTTACCAAGTAATAAAATAGTAAAAATTGGTTGAGTGCCTTTCTTGAACCTTCACACTTGTCAAGATAAAGACAAATATAAAATAATGAAGACTTTAAACATCCCCCTTTCCAAAATAGTTAATAGCAGCCCACAGTGAAACTTCATTAACAAACAATAATCAAGCTGCGCAGCAAGGCATTAATTGATTAATCACTTAGCTTATAAAATGCCAAACTGATAAGTGCCCTCATAGCTCCCCATAGCCTGGAGTGATATCTTGCAATTAGTTTATGCAACCATGAAAACACTTGGTATTTATTTCACATATAATAAACAGTGTGAAGTATGCAAATCTGTAACATTTGAGGGAATGTGATGAGTCAATGTTTAGCATTTTCACTTAATAAAATACTTATCATATCACTTACTGACAATGTCAGTGTTGCAGAAATTGATCTGGAAAAAGAAACCGTACCAGGGAAACAGAGTTCAATGTTTGTGTGCTAATTATGGAGCTAGAGCTAGGAGGTGATTAACTTAGCATAACAGCAAGACAAAGTTAAAAAATACACCCAATATACGACAACATTGTTGTAGGGTGAATATTGTTTCTTGTAAGAATGGTAATGGTCAGGCAATGGTTCTTTAAGTAATAGTAACCACAATATGCCTAAAAGAGATGAAGAAAGACATTAATGTGCATATATGACATACAATGGATGTCAATGGATGATCATTATCTATGCAGCCCTCACGCGGTTTAAGGTCATGAGGGACTCAAGTCTGTCCCAGTTGATGCTGTGCTAAAGACGGTGGGCAGTGTGACTAAAGCAGACCATATTTCCCCAAATTAAAGTCAAGTCAGCAGTTTCCAATATGCTGGAGGTAGCACAGGATGTGACGGATTAACATATCATTACAGAACATGTGCTGTACATTTATTAGGAAAGCATCTTGTTGAAAGTGCCCTTCAAATCCAACTATATCCCCTTTGCTTCATGATGCTGATGCCTGAAAACCATCTGTTACTGTTAGCATCACACACTGAGAGATGTGGAGAAAAAACAAAACAAAGTCACAAAGTTTAATCTGCTCGCCTCTCCATCTAAAGCACGGAGTAATGTTTAGACTACTGTCAGGAGGTTGAGAGAGCAGATGGCCAGAGACATACAGTACAGATGGCTTAAGACAAACTCTGTCTATGTGTGAGACCTCAGTATCTGAAAGAGCGATGGAGCCACAAATGATTCAGAGACGGAGGCAAGACAGAAACTCGAAAAGCGATGACGTAGAAGGCGTTTACAGCAGAGGACAATTTCAGCCAATTATGTTAAAAAGAAGAAACGATACAAAGAGAGCAAATGGATGGCTCGAGCCTACTTTATTTCTAATCACAGACATAACATATGGGTCCAAAATGTTTCCATGTATACATACTGTATGCAAAGTAATTTATTCTTCTAGATGAGCAGAGAAAAGCTGCAGAACCAGGGTCGACCAAATCTCTGTTGATTCTTCTCGCCACATGCCAGCACCTCAAATCTCCACTCTCTATTATCCTCTCAATTGATTTCATTTCCTGTTCCCTGTTTTGTCTGCCAGGTAAAGATGCAGTCACTCGAGCTTCTATGACATTATGAAACCCTAGAACAGAATGAAAGGGGAGAGGAATGTGTAGCTCGTGCAGGTAAGATAATAATGAACAAGGGGAGATATCATGATCACTGACTCTGTATAATCATCTTGAATGTTTGTATGATTGTTGTGAAGCTGAAAAAATATTTGTGAAGTTGTATTAAAGCTAACAGTGAGTTATCATTATCTTTCTGCCTTGCTTTTACTATATACCTAATTGCCAGAATGTACCACCACTCTCTGTACTTTTTCATCCTTTTTCTATCCAGTTTGTTACAGTTTCTTATGTGGCCCCTTTCTCATACACCCACAGTACATATAAATACCAGGATAAACAGTTCAGAGGCTACAAATAAAGGACATTTCTTGAGTAATAGGCTGCAAACTGTGTTCCCATTCCCAAAGTTAAACCACAACCTCACCACAAAACTCACTGTAATCACATTTTAATCTCCCTTGGAACATGACAAATACATTACAGCTGAATTTATCCAGACCACGGATATTATATGAATCTAAAGTATAGCTTTTGGTCTGCAGGCAATTTCCCATACTCCTAGCTTTCACACAGATGTTACAGAACTCAAAACTTTTTTTTTGTTTGTTCTTCAAATTTCAAACCATGGAAAACTGTCCACAATTGTGTGACCACAGATGCTAATGATTTTTAAAAATTGTTAAAATCCATTATTAATGTGTCAGCGTTGTAAATGTCCATCTAGTAAACAGCAGAGTCAACCAGATTTAACAATGAAAAAGGAACTGTCACATTAAAATACTGTGCATGTTGAAAATTGCACATAGAACAACTATTTCAACTGCAAAGACAGAAAACTCAATTCAATTTCCTACCTACTGCACAATAAAAATTTTACTATGCCCTCAAATATTTCCACAATGTAACGATGCAGTGTTACACAGAATATATAATAACTTCTGTTAAAATCCTACATGAATGTAATACGTGACCTTTGACAGATACGTCATTTGCAAGTTATGCAATACCACATCTGTCATCGATGATGTCAAATTATGAAGTGCTCTGAATATAAATGTATTTCTCACAGTACTGTTCAGTTTGGGGGTATACTGGGAGTGAAAGTAGTAGCGTCTTTCTGTCAGAGTCAGTCAATTCTTTACACTAACAAGAAGCACCAAAACAGTAACATGCAGTGGAGAAGTATTTTCCCATTACCTCATGTGTAAGCTTCACATCGTTCCTTAAACCTTCCTAATAAATGACTGCTAGTGTTCGTTTTGTATCTTTGTCATCTCCCCTATTCCTCTTGACCTTTTCCGAGCACCAATAGTCATAAATGAACATAAATGATTGCATAACACAGAGAACACTATTATCATTGAAGAAACTGTTTGTATTTACAGTATGTTTATAATGTGGAGGATGCTGCATGAGGGTGCTGGACACACATGTCACATCAGGCATGATTATCCACCAGGATTACACTTTAATCAATATAAAGCACTAGTCTCTGTCAGCCACTGTGCTAATCCCATCAAAGGGGGGTTCTTTCTGTCTGTCAGCTTATCCTCTTCCCATTCACGACCATGGTAAACACCCCACAAAGCTGTATGTCAAGAGTCAACCGAGCTTCAGCATGGAGACATCAGGCCCCCGCTCTGCAGTACTGCAGCCAATCTGACTATTAATTCAAATGTAAGATGCAGAAAGGATTTTCCCACTGACAAGGCAAATTAATTGTTGAACTGTTCTTTAACGTTATTGATGATAAGTAAAAAAAACATTTAGAACATTGCCAAATATTGGTGGCTGCCATTGTGATTTTTATTTTACTTTAAGTTAAACTCTAGACAAGGACAACTAGTTAAGTAATTAGCTAGTCATTTAGTCATCATAAACAGTTAATTAGTTCATATTGCTTGGCTGGTGTAGTGCATGTGTACAGAAATATGCTAACTATGCTTGCTCACACCCAGTAATCTGCATATGACCCTCTACCCACCAACAGAGAGACTCACACAATTCAACTCAATTCAATTCATCTCTATTTGTATAGCGCCAAATCATAACAAAGGTCATCTCAAGGCACTTAACATAGCAAGAACTAGGACCTTGCAAAATATAAGTGTATATATACACAGTATTTGAAAAATCTAAAATGCATTTTCACGACCAGTCGTGGCCCTGATGAATGCATAGTGGGAGCGGGTGGAGGGTGGGGAAAAAAGAGAGATTCGAAAAGAAGAGTCGCTGAGAGACAGAGGAACGTAAAAATGAAGATGCGTAGCTTACGAGCATTCAGGATAAAAATAACCTAAAAGCCAGGAAGAGATAGAATAGAAAATCTTTTTTTTTCAGAGCTTTCTCCATCCATTTGAGCATGCATGTGTTTGTATGTGTGTGTGTGGCTTTAGAACCCAGAGGGAGGATGAAGGAGAGAATCATGTTTTCAGCATCGATAAAGAAGCAAGATAAACATACACAGACACACACTGTGCATTTGCGGACACCTGATACAGAAGATATAAACTAACCATAAATCTGCTGGCAGAAAAAAGACACGGAGAGGTACAAGTCGTCTAGAGATAGCCTACATCTTTTATAAATAAACAGATGGCCACGTACAGGGGTATGCCAGAGAAGTGTGCAAAACAGCAAGGCGCTCAGATAATGAGATGACAGGACAGGACCACACAGACATACTAAAAACTACCCATCTGCTTGAACCTGGTGACAAATTGGGTTTGGTACTTAGGCTAGTTATTTCTCTCCATATTAAACTGCAGTTGGCACAACTGTCCTGAATGAAATGGTTTAGGACAAATCTGGAGCTTTGAGTTGTGGCCAAATTGCTGCATTGCACAGAGAGATTTGAAGCGGCTTAGTCAGCTGCAGACAATACACAGTGGTGGCATCATGACACAGAAAAACAAAGCATCAGTGGGTCACTATTGGTTTGTGTTTGTGCCATGATGCAGGCTGGCAAAGCATGTGTTGGCTTTTGCTATCTACTGGGAAACGACATGACCACACAGCAGGAACAAACTGTGATGTACTCAAGCCTGATGGTGCTAACAGTCGTTTTTCTATTCAATATACCCCGCAGTCCGTAGTGTTCGGAAAGAGACATTTTGGATTGTTTTGGCTCTGCATTCACTAAATTTGAAAGGAACCATGGCTAATTTCAGCTTTAATGGTGTTTCAGAGTAGCTCTTGTACACATTTTTATCTGTAGTCCCCTAATTTCTGGACAGTATATAAATGATAAATTCTTAATATAAACATATAAACAGATTTCCAGTGGCTGAATGCATCTGGTCAAAAACACAAGAATTGAATAAATGTTGATATGATAAGTTAAGGGATCACCAAAGTGATACAATACAGTAGGCTACCATATTTCTACTTGGCAACTCATGGCAAGTCTGAAAGTAATAATTTTGCAAATGCTTTATGAAATGCTGATTATAACAATAATGCATGTCACATTACACATCTTTATTCACAAATAGTTGTTTCCCCCCCCCCCCACTTACGCCAGAGTTCCACTGTGCTGATTTGTAACTGCACTTTCCTCTGAGGGTTGTGCAGTTGTGTTGTGCTTCTCTTGTATACACTTGTATGCACTATGAAACTGCAAGTTGTCAGCTGTCAGCCCTATCACGAAAGTTTAAAACATTTATTAAGCATGATGGTTAAAATAATTCACACTGACAGCTGACCAAGCAGGCTAATTTAAACAGGAAAGACTTCGCTGTCCAATACAAATGTGTGGTACAACCAAAGTAGTAGTGGGGAAACTGATTTCCTCTGAGGCTTGGTTTGGGATCACACGAGAGTTTCATTAAGACGCTAATGTTGCTAAGGATATATAACTGTGGTGCAATGAAATCTATTCCACAAAGTCAGCATACTGGTGCTACCCATAACATCATTTAAGATGCCAAATATATCAGAGATGCAGATTCTACTCTCTCTCTCTCTCTCTCTCCTCTCTCTCTCTTGCTCTCCTCTCTCTCTCTCTCGCTCTCCTCTCACCTCTCACTGCTGCCTCGTCTTATCGTCTACGCACACTTTTTTTCTCCCCCCTTTTCCTTCCCAGTTACGCTCACTCCCTCCTTCCTCTCTGTGATCCTTAGTCTTTGCATCTGATCTACTGAATGCAAAAAGATGGCTCAGTGTTTCAGGCACCCACTGGTGACTGATAGAACTATCTGATTGAGAGAGAGAGAGAGAGAGAGCGAGAGAGAGAGAGGGAGAGAGAGACATGCAGGCAGAAAGATAGCAGGGAAAGCATGGGCCCTGGAATGCTGTACTGACATTCTCCCTCTCGTTTTCTTACTCATTCATTTCTCCATGTCTCTCTACCAGGCCTCCCTATCGCTGATATCAGAGAGCTGAACTGGAAAAGGCTTTCCGTTTCCCTGCTCCATCCATTCAGTCTTATTTAGTTCTTTCTATTTGTCTCAAATCCCCCGGCTTTCATCTATTGCTCCCCCTGCTGCACTCTTTTCTTTCTCCCTTCACTCATTTGTTTCTCAATCTTTAAGACCAAGTACAAGATCATTGCTTTATCTCCTTTTCCCTTGTCTTATTTGTCATTATGGCAATTTCTGTGTACTGTAAACACTCCGCGGGATCCTATCTGTCTAGTAAAATGCTTTCTAGCAGCTGCACGAAAGGCATGCGGGGACTATCCGTTATCTGATTGGCTCACATGGAGAACTGTCTGTGGATTTTAGTTACCGGGGAGAACAGGGAGATAATGCGACTGTGTCAGCAACTTTTCCAGCTGGTGGGGCCAGAAGAAGATAAAAGATGGTAGAATGGTCAGCCATGAAAATATGAAAATATTTTTTGTCACAGTTTGTGCATATGGGGAGATATGTGAATTCCTTTTTATTCTCCACTAGTGCAATATAAGAAACATCATGTGGACTATCCAAGTGCTGCAGAAATCACTGTGAGGCACAGTTAAGGATGGGATCTATTTTGAACCCGGATTTGTTAAGCTCCATGGCAAATGAATCTCTTATCAAATCTTTATCTTTTACATCGTCTATTTAGTTTAGTCTCTTTTCCCTGTCTGACACCACAATCTGCAAAAGTAGAAAAAAAATACAGACATATACAACGTTATCTGACTCCGTCTTTAGACATGCCAAGAAAAAAAAAGAATGAATAATAATAATAAAGGATAATACACATATCAGATATATATATAGTGTAGTATAGAGTACCCGAAAGTCACACTAAAGTATAAGTATAGACACCTGACAGAAAATTACTTTGGTAAAAGTTCACCGACTAGAATCCCACTTAAGTATCTAGTATTTGCTGCACTTAAGTATGACAAGTAAGTAAGTTGAGTAATGAAAGTACAAGTGCAAGTAAATGTTTATAACAACAGAAGGCTGTCTAAACTTTGAATATCCGGACGTTTACTCAGCATGTTCATTGGTAAGTCCAAGTTAATATTAGTGATATGAATGTTCTAACCAGTCACTAATATTAATGAATACATTTATACAAATGTTAGCCAGCTCTTGTTGTTTTTTTTTAAGTAGCTATGGGGGATTTTTGGAGGAACTGCTTTTTAAAGGCAAGAATGGCTTCAAACACTTGTCCCTGACTGACAGTCAGAAGAGACTTCACTGATGATACAATCCTGCTGATTAGAGTCATTCATGGTGGGTGTGCCGGTTCAAGTGCTGCAATCTAGCTTGATTGTGTCACTGACACTGCGCCTCCCCCCCTCTCCTTCATCTTATGGCGTATTCAGATCAAAATCTGCTTAGTAAAATTTACTCATGTAGTGTAGCCACATGAGTCAGTATTACCTACCCCATCTCTCAAACCAGCTGGACATTTGGGAGCCTCCAGGATCAAAGTTTAACCAGACTGAATATTTTCAGTATTGCCCTGTTCATAGAAATGAAGGCAACGAAAGAGGAGAATTTTGGTCCAATCACACCACACCACTGTCTTTTTTAGATTCTCTGTATAGAGTTCAAAGTCAACTGTCCATCCTTTAAAGGAGGACAGCAAAGGCTGCATCTGAGGCTTTATTTAAATGCACAGTGACAGCCTTTGCAATCCATTTGGTGTATTAATCCTGGAAATGCACATTTCAAAGGAAGCAGATTCTGAATTAGGATGCAGTTAAAGACAGCTTTTGCTTTTCAGCTATTGCCAGAGTGTCTAATATGATTAAAATGGCTATAGGGGCAGGTTTTTATTTTAATTTCAAGCAATTTCTGTTTCTTGCCTGTTTCTCACTTGTTGCCTGTCAGCTGTTTATGTCTTGCCTGGTGTGTATTTTCCTGAACCTGTTCGCTGAATACTGAATAAAGCTCTACACAAACTGCTTTTTTAAACTAACATTTTGATCCTACTACCTGTTGCCAGCATGACCCTGTTGTAAGCTAATGAGCCTTTATATTGGAAATCACACATTATCATAATGCAATGAAATGTATTTAACACACATCTTCATTGATGCATTTGCTATATGGGTATATTTTAATGGGCATATTTTTTCATATTATCTTTGGTTTATTAAGCCTGTTTATGTTGCCACACAGTATTACATAAACTCTGTCAATCAAAATTCAATTTGTTTGCTCCTACATTAGTTTGGTCGACAGTTAGTTGTCAGGTACTACTCACTGTGGTGAATATTGACCACAACTGTGGATAAACAAAACAACAGAAAAAAATTAAGCAAACACACTGTAATGTTGAAGATCCTGTCTGGTCTCTGGTGAATATTTTAGCAGCTTCACCAAGAAGCTGTGAGAAACTGAAGTACACAAACACACATTCACAGGTGGATGAGCAGGCAGAGTTCAGGGCTCATTAAATCCCAGTCAGGCTGCAGCTCCACAGGGGCCAAACACTCACACGAGAAAGGTTCTGACTGAGACAGAAACACACAGACAGCTGTGAAAGTGCATCACCTGGTAGCTTACAAACAGTGGTGTGTTAATGTGCGCGATTTCAGTCTCTTGCACTCGCACCAGAAAACACACAGCAGTGAGGCAAGTCATCTGTTGATCTAAATTCCTGAACTTCATGCAACCCATTAGTGCAAGCTATCTCGCTACAGTTAGTTTGAAAGCTGGAAAGAACATCAAACATTATTTTGCAAGCACAAATGCACACACACAGATGCCCTCTCTTACACTCAAAACTCTCCCACTCTGTCATCTCATCACTTTCTTCTCTCTTTTCATCTTTGTTTCATCACTGACCTTCAAGTGCTCTTCTGTACTTCCATCATTTGGAAAGCATGCGCTTTACTCTGGTAAGGCAATATTAGCCTTAGGAACAACAAAGTTGAGAGTGTGTGTGTGTGTGTGTGTGTGTGTGTGTGTGTAGAGGGAAAAAGAGAAAAAGCTAATCTTCTCTTTGGCTTGCAGATGGGAGACATAAAACTTTCATTAGGAAAATTGAGTTGTCAGAAAGAAAGCATGTGTTGAGGCTGTGCTGAGAATGAGACATAAAAACCACCACTCAGTTCTCACAGGTGCAGTAAGGCCCATAAACAAATACTGTTTGAAATACTTAGTGAATAATAATAAGCGTTTTATAATATTTTCATTTGTTTGCCTTTTGCCACTTATTATTGCTGGAATGATCAAATCCAGCAAAGGCTACAGCACCAGCAGCTCACACAATCACAAATGACCTTTAGATAAATGGCGTCAGGCCGTAAAAAGACGCTGAGAGTATAAACAAGACATTTTGAACTGTGAACTGGCACATTAGACTGGCATGCGACTCACAAGTTCACAGGTATAAAATGCAAAATAGAAAATCCACAAGACACAGTGCACACACAACAAAAAGACACATCGACTTAGCTGCATTGGCAATTCTACACAGGTGCAGCTGTTTCTCTTCTTGCCAACGGAAAGCACAGGTCTGCCGGCACTGCAGCTCTGTAACGGGATGATAATGGATGTGCTCTGTTTGGGGCGCTTGCTGAGACAAGTGTGTGTGTGTGTGTGTGTGTGTGTGTGTGTGTGTGTGTGTGTCTTAAAGCGTGTTCTGTTTTCTTTCACAACTCGCACACCAACTTGTTCCCATCGCACATCTATCCACAAATGCTCAGCTATTGTTATGTCAAATAATAATGAAATCAGAATGAAGAATGCCCTGCCTGAACCCAAAGACAGTAAGATTATAATCATATAAATCAATAAATTGAAGAAGTTGGAACCATCACATATATTTTCATCGTTTATCAGTTAACAAGCTAGTTGACTATATCTATATAAGAAATAACTAAGGCCTAAATCTATTCTGAACACCAACACAGAATATTCTAAGCACTGACTTAGTTTGATGTAGTTGTTAAATCCCTCACTCTCACAGCCACAGTGACAATCACAGTCCTCTAAACTCTCACATAGTTGCGGTTTACCCACAGCGCCTCTCTGTTGTCCATACTGTCAGCAGCAGCAGTAGAATGGCAATGCAAAACAATGCACCACAGTCACTACGTGTGTATGAGTTTTTGCATTTCAGTCATTCAACTCACATAAAACAAACTTCTGGGTGCAGAGTACAGCCTCCTGTAAAAATAGATTAAGTGCAGCACAGTGGTAGGAAGTGACCGTAATAAACATCAAATTAAAGAAAACACATAATCAGATACTGCACGGGGAAGAAGTGAGAATGATGAAATGCTGTGAAAGCCGCAGTCTGCTTAAAATGAGATAGTTTAGTACAAAGTGTTTATTTTGTTTCTACACAGCAAAATTCAAAGGAAGAGCCAGAAGCCTCCCGTCATAAAAAGGAATTGTATATAATAATGACACACACCATCTGGGCATTTACAGCTTAAAATTGTGCTTGTCCACTGAGTCATAGCACACGATCCAACAGGCACTTCTGGGATGCATACAGACACCTAAAGGAGCAAGACCTGTAGTACCAATAATTGCAAAATGAGCAGACTGTACAGCACAATACAATTTTTAGTCATATGTGAATGTAGGAGGTGAATTCCAACAGTTTGCCTGAACTGTTGTGCAGGCTTTGGTCACTTGTTTCACAAACCCACAATCATCTTAAAGATTAAAATGCACATTATGAAAATACACCATATGCAAATACACAGGGCTCTCTCTATACACACACACACACACACACACTCAATAAGACTTTGACTTTTGCAGGGAGTGGCAACAATACTTAAAAAGTGAGTTCCTGCCTCTTGCAGCCAGCCAATTACAAAGCAGTATTTAAAGATGAAGGTTCCATTAAGGAAGTCCCACGTTCCCCTCAGCACTCTCAACTCCTGCAACGACAGACTCTGTTTTTTCCTGCCTGTCAATGCCAGGAACCCATTAAGGAGCAGTGGTGGGGATACAACGTTGGGAAACAATGTAAGGATGGACCTAGCCATTGTTCCTGAGTGTTGCTCCTTGAGAAATGTCCGGCTGTTTTACTTTGTTTCTGTCTGAGCTACAGTGCAGCACCTACCTGGCTTTCAGTGTTTGAGCCTCTAAACTACCATCACAGTTCTACATACAGTATATTTAATCCATTAGTTGCCTATTAGTTTTAGTGAATAATTTCAGAATGCTTGAAAATCTCTTAATCTTTGGTGCATTTAATAAAAAAGGTGGATTGCTACAATAGCTGTGTCTTAAAAAGTGGATGTGTGATTTTGCTAGAAACTAAAAACCAGCCTTGTGTCCTCCACTCAACTATAGACGCCAATGAACAAGGGAAAGTTTTACAGCTTGTATTGTTCCTCTGATCTCCATACTTCCCCTCAGCGATGAACTGCAGCCCACCTCTCTGACCCTTGTGCAACTAAACACACCCACTCACACATCAATCATGGAAATTCCACCAAAACACACATGCTATTGTTGAGCTCTGTAACAATGCAAACAGTACAAATCTATGGTCACCATATCCCACTGTTTATCAAAGAGTAGACTGATTCCTATAATCACAAGACGATTTGTCTTTGTAATACTGCATTTTTTTCCAAGGACCTCTTTTTGTAACATCTTTCTGATCTCGACATCAATTCCTGCAACACAGGTATGGTTTTGATCCTGACGTCCATAGATTTGTGATATCATAGAAAATAATCTTTTCTTTGTCACATTATTCAAACACTAAAGAGAAAATGTTGTTATGATATAACTGGTAGCACAAAACTATCAGAGAAATGACGTGGATAAATTCAATTTGTTTATATGTTTATATTAAAGTCAGAATTAGAGATTAAAATGGGTGAAGACTATGTAGTTAACTGTGTTGTGTACAGATCTAAGCCAGCTGACATTCCTTTAAACACAAATGTGCTTTTAGGGCAAAGGAAGAAATCTGTCTATTGGCAATGACTTCAGCGCTGGCTACTGTCCAAAAACGGGCCGCATCAAACTCAGCCACAACAAAATCATGACTTGTCAAGGACCATATGCTGATGTCAACAAACCTCACATTTTTTCCAAGTAAATAAAGTTTCACATTTTGATCTGATTCCATATTTTTCTATTTTATACTTTATCTATTTCACACACTTTTCTGTATACAATATGTGTATTATTCCTTTCCTATACTCACCACCCCAAGAACCACAGCAGGACCACAGAGCCACATTATCTGAACCTCTACAAGGTTGCACTGTTTTTAAAACCACGCAGGCTGTGGGAAAGATGTGGTTTGCAAAGCAGATGTGTTTCAGGCACTAAGTATTCACACACCTCTGGCCCAGTGTGAACTCACCCTTCTGCTGACACTGATAGGCAGGCATACACCTCTAGCTTTAGGATACTAACATGGTGAGAGAGAGAGAGAGAGAGAGAGAGAGTGAGAGTGAGCTGTGAAAGCACAAAGAATGAGATCAGTAGAGTGAGTGAGTGAGTGAATGAGATCAGTTGAGTGAGTGAGTGAGTGAGTGAGTGAGTGATAAAACAATCATAAATCCAACCTAGTGTCACCCTACACACGGTTCATTCTCAAGCACAGTTCAAACAGGTACACACAGACCTTTATTATACTATAACTTTATTTATTAGTTATTTTTCTAGCTTTATTTCATCTTTGTGTGGATCATTTGGTTTGGCTAAACTTAACACCTTTAAGCAATCAACTTAGTATCACACATGAACAAATACTTGCTGTGCGGTTCATCGAAGGTATTTACAGGTTCAGAGAAGCTTAGGAAGAGTTAGTGGATGTCAAAGTCTGGAGAATACGAACCACATGGGAGCACAAGGCGCTCGGCCAGTCGAGAGAGCTCAGTCTGGCATCGACGGGCACCAGTCAACTTCACGCTCACATACACACACCATGCACATTACTGCCCATCTTGACTCTCACACAATGGGAAAACAACCGGCACACACACTATCGCACTAAACTGTGTGAAGGACTGGTGTGATGCACCATGATGTTTGTGCTCAGTTGTTTCTTAGCTGTTTTAAATTAGAATAATTATCATTGTGACCATCACACAAACAAACTCAGATGATATAACTAAAGCAAGGTTTGTTTGTGTGTGTATTTGGGTGAAGTGCTCTATATAGAGCAGGCAACCCAAAATGCTCGGTGGAGTGGTTACTGTACCTTTGAGTATGTGCATGTTCCATACTCCCCCCCCACCCCCCACCCCCCGATGAGCTCATTCTACCTGCTGTTGTCATTTCTATGTTTTATTGTGTTTGATTTAGCAAATACACAGCTATCACAGGCACATAAATCATACAAAATAAAACATACACTGCAAACATACAACTCCAATTCTTGGAGTGTCACTCATTTGAATGCTGTCAATGCAATTCAAACTTTGTAACTCTATTTATTTATATATAATATTTCAACTCTTATGAACTGATTACAAGCTCCTTCTATGAAACATGGGATTTCAAAACCTTCTCAGGTCACACTGGATAACCTCAGAAACTGATGATGAAGATGACTGAAAAAAAAAAGAGACAGTTTTGCTTGTTTTCATTTCCTGAAAAGTTGACATTTCACAGATACATGATTTCATCAGACAGTGTCAATTTGCAAATCACACATCATGGCATCGTTAGAGTGAATGCCTTTAACAGCCATCAGCATGTGAGCTGGAATGACTCACATCTCTGCATTTCCAGGGGAATCAGACACACACACACACACACACACGCAAAAAAATAAACAAACAGTTGGGTATATGGTGTATGTCTGAATAACAATGTGCCCTTTAACCTGCACATGAATATATAGTTCTTAATGTCAGTGAATGCAGCATACAACACACATATACAATGTGGCACCCAGTGAACATGTCCCATGTAACAAGAACACTTTGCCTTTTTAATATTGTGTAGCTGTGGTTAGCCAACCAACCATGGACAATGCTCTGTGGCAGGCATGCAGAGCAGTGACCAAGACTAACCGAGAATACATGCAGGCCGTAAGAGAGCATAGACAGAGAGAGAGACGGCGAGGTTTTGCATCAGAGAGAGAGAGAGAAGTCGATGAGGAGGGATGGCAAGGAAAGAAAAGATGCACAGTGAATACATACAGATCGCTGGGAATCAACCATGCAAACGTTGCATATAAGATTGCTCAAAACAACAAACATCCATTGCTTTTTCTTCTCTAGTCCACCCCCTGCCTTCTTAGTGTACTTTCTACAGCATGTGTGTGTTGTAACTGTACGCATATGTGCACGTGTCAGGCTCCAGCTGAAAGACATTAGTTGGGCCAATAGGGAATTTTAATGAAACCTGGCACAGCTGATGACTTGCTTCAGAGAAGGAAGCAACTGGTACACAGCAGAGGGATGTGTAAAAACAAACAGAGACACAAATATAGGGAAGCAAAAAGATAAAAGAGATTTCATTTGTGTTTCATTTATGTTCGCGCATAGATGAACAAAAATGCATATGCATGCCAGGCTTGCAGCATCTGATTACCATGCAGATGCACACAAGGCATGAAAGATGATATAGGCTTCACGGTATGGCTGTAATGTACAGCATGTCAAGTATTATTTGTTGGTTTGAAAACTCTGTATCAGAAAATGCCAAAAAAGGTAAATACAATGAACTGTGATGATACAGGAGGAATGGGAAGTACAAACAGAGTACCAGATAGAAGTCAAGTCAAGTGAAATGCATAAAAAAGAAATAAGAGAAGGCAAACAGCATGAATGTTAAATTGAATAGAAGATATCTTTAGAATGGAAGGAGAGAAGAAGGAATGAACTAAATAAACATCTGAGAGAGTAAGAATGACAGAAAAAGAATAAAACACAAATAAGAATGCAGTAAAAAGTGCAGAACACATTGATTCTCCCCTTACCTCTGCAGCTACGTCTGGTATCCTTTGGGACAAAAAACGTAGCGGGGAGGAAACTTCTGGTTCAACAGCGCTGTTACTGATCCCCACTTTCTACGTCTTTCCAAGGTAATGTACATAAATCTGTGTCTATCAGCCAAAAGCAAACTCAAAAGCGTCCACTAGGACGATATTCTGTCTATCTGTGTGGGTTTGTGTAAAGGTATCCTAGATGTAGATGAATAGTGTTGAGTGCAAGGAGTGTACTACGCTAGAGGGCAGACAGGCTGACTGAAACAGGAGAGCACGGAGAGTAGAGACCAGACTGAGTAGGATGAAGAGTTGCTGCTTCCTAACATCAGAGCGGCTGGGCTGGATACACCCACCTCCTCAGCATGCATCACATGGGAGTCGCTCAGATGCTCTAAAGTATGCAGAGAGGGAGAGAGAGAGAGAGAGAGAGAGAGAGAGAGAGAGAGAGAGAAATCCTGTGTGCAGTCTGGAATCTAATCTGATGCACACACGTATGCATGTCCGCTAATGCTCACATACTGTGCGGGATGTGCGTCGATGTTTTCCACGGAAACAAAACAATCTGATCTCAAATCCACATTTTTCGATTGACTCTATGTATAATTTCATTGTAGCTAATTAGATTCAACCAGTAATAGTTTAAACTGATTCATTAAGAAAAGGTTTAGCATTTAGCAAGGATTTGCTGTGTCTCCCTTCAGTTTTGGGCTCTGGGAGAGTAAACAATTAAAGAATATGTTTGGCATTTTGGGAAATAGACTAATGAGCTTTCTTTTAACAAAAATAGAAGTATGTAATATTGTTATTAGAGTATTATGCGTCAGACTATTTCCTGACCCTAAGCCAAAACTATAGCACAAACTGGCATAAACAGTCCACAGACATACTCTGTCAAACTTCACTTCATGCAAATATCTCCTGGAGAATTTAAAACAGCAATTTTAGACAACAAACATGTCTTCATTTGTTAATTAGACAGATTTTATTTCACCTTTGGACACCTATCGTTCTCCTCTTGCCGGAATATTTACTGTGACAGCGGTGTCAAAAACTATAATTTATGTATCTGTATAGTAGGTCAGTGGGAAGTGAGATTAACTGGTTAATGTTGTTATATCCAGTGGGCCACCAAAACCAAGCAAAGTGAAGGGGAAAGATTCTGCATGCATAGAGGGGTTTTTTTTTCACTTCAAGACATGCTTTTCATTCTTGGAGTGCAGCATTGCCTGTCGCTCAACATGCCTTCATTTTCCCTCTGGTGTTCCCCTCCTGGGAGAGAAGGTGGGTGGGTGGGGGTTGGAGGTGGGTGCTTCATGTCATGGGCCAAGGCTTTGAGCTGCTGCTTCTACTGCTCTGGCAGTGTGAGCTCCATGCCTCCTGGGACAAAGCCTGCCTTGATAGGGGTCAAGTCCACTGCTCAGTGCGTGGAGAATGGTCCTCATTACTTGTACAGGGTAGGGGGTGGCACTATTTCCCAACAATAGTTGGGTCAGTTTGTAAAAAAAAATTAAAATATGTTTTCATATCACAGTCTCTTACAAGTATAGGAATACATTTCCACACAAGAATAAACTATACCACGAAATACAAAATTACACCTTATACTTAACTGTTCAACAACATTTGCTTTAGCAAGGATTTGAAACCCCTTTTGTGTTTTTACCAACTCAACCCATGAATCTAAAAGGGAAAATGTCAACACAAGTAAATTTCCGCAACCATTTCATTGCTCAAATCTGTCCAGTGACCTCGCTCAGTGTCTGACAGGCCTGCTGCATCCAGCGTGTGGTGTAATAGCCAATCACAAACAAGGCCGTGTTTTGATTTCAGCAGTGTAGTATATTCTAGGACACGAGTGGCAAGCTCTGCCTTGTTCAGATTACTCAGGTTCCCCCGAGAAAATGATGCTATCAGGAGGTGATGAGGGAAGTGAAAAATCGTAATCCTCTTCTATAATGCATATCCTGGTTAGATTTTAGATGGGATATGAGAGAGCAAAACTCTTCCCCAACAGCCCCCCCTGTTAAATCGGATAGCTCACCAAGTGGTTATTACATCTGTAATTAAATCCGTTTCATTAGGTTAGGCAATAATTAAACATCATGTGTGTGGTTTAAGATAAATTGGACACAATTTAAATGAGGCATGAGGTACTGGTACACTCATTTAGTGAAGTCTGCACAGAACTGGAGATCGAAGAGATAACATTCTGAGGCTTACTACTGAGGATGGTGATAGTGGTGGCATGCAGTAGCTCCATCATCATCATCATCATCACCTGCAGCCCCACTGTAAATCCTGTCCCTCCAAACTACCCCCATCCACCACTAAACTGTATCAACATCCTTACTGCAACATCACACAGAAAACCTGAGTGGATTCTGGAAGCTGAAGCACAGTGCATAAATACATTTTAGCTGCTGACCAAGCAACCACTCTGCAGCAGCAGCAGCAGCAGCAGCAGCAGAAGCAGCAGAAGCAGATCGACCTGCATACAACCGCTGTATTGACGAAAGCTTTCTACTGGCTGGATGCACGGGAGAAACGGCACACCTGTCATTTCAGATTTTCTGCGCTGCATTCAGGTGCAACTATCCTGCGTGTATCGTAGGAACGCACGCCAGCAACAACACTCTGTAGCCTTATTAAAGGCAACACACTGCAACTGATGCGAATAAGCCGAAATGTAGATCTAACAGGCTACTACAGCGGTGAGCCTTTTAAGCTGGTTTACGTTGATCTTTTCGAGCGCAGAGAAGAGAAAACGTAAATAGTATCTTACCGTTACAACCGTGGACGAGAAGCCTGTGCTGACTGGCCGATCAGGATGCTCCAGTCAGTGAAAGTGGGAATGATACTGATGGACAGTCCAGCATCCATTTTCATGGATAATGTCTCCCCCTGCCGGTAAATTAAGAGCACTGCCACCATTTATAAAGGTTAACAACGAGGAGCTGTTTTCTTTCCGTTTATTTATGTATGGGAAACGTCATCATAGAATTTATTGAAGAACAAATATTACGAAATACATATCGTTATTATTAAATATTCATATATCTTTTTTAGGTAAAATTGCTCAAAAATCTCGTGACAAGTCAGACCAAATACAACAATTTATCTGCTCATATCTTAAAATAAATGTATATAAAACCACATCAGGGGCTGAATCGTTTTCTGTACTTAACTAAAAGTAGTCATACAACACAGTTAAAATGAGGCTTAAAGGTCGTGCACTTTAAATCATACTGAAGAAAAACTACAAACGTAGTACATTATCCGCAAAACCACAATTCCCTCTCTTTACAATGATTTCTCTCTTTTCGTTCTCCTTTTACTAATTCATCACGTAGAAGTCACGTGGACCAATTCGCCTTTATTTTGAAAGAAGCTAAGCTGCCAGTGCGCAGCTTGACAACGAACTACAAAGATGGCGTCTGAAGCGGTCAAGAGAGGACTAAATGTAATAGATGTCTTAAACTAAGCCTGAGATATTGGGGGTGAAACTTTGCTGTTTGATAACTTAAAAAAAAAAGCTTACGAACATTTACAATTATTACGCGTACGCCTGAAACATGATCGATGTCGGGGGTGACCGTTGATGGGACAGTTTTGCTGGATGTTTTGTTGTCGTGCCGCTGTTTGACCGGCGTTGTAGCAGCCACTCGGTCTTCTAACAGGAAAAAGCGCCAACTTCTGCAGCACCGTGTGAATTGTCAAACACTCTGTAAATGGCACTACGGCGGGGTGTTCCGTAAAAAAAACATTAAACTTCAGTCTACGATGACTCAGTCGGGTAAGATCTAAGACCTGATGATGACATTGTAGGGATTTGGAGAAGCTGTTTTCCTGAAGTGAACAGTTAGAAAACGGCGTGCTGCCTGATTTCTCCTCCCACTTCTTCACCGCACCGTTTTGACCCAGTTTGGTCGCGGTGCTGTCTGTAAACTCCAGACGAACACCGGCTTTTCTGCACTATTTGCTACGTCGCAGCTACTTCTTAACACTAACACAAACAGCGGTTGCTAATGTGAACGGTTTTATTTTAAATGCTGAGGAGGACAGTGAAAACTAGAGCGACCCTAGTAAGTTAGCGTTAGCAGCTAATATGTTATATAATACGTTGTTCAGAGGGATAATGGGTTAGACTTTAAGTTAAAACAGAGATAAAACAGAGTTATCTACATTAACTTAACTCAGCTAGTTTGGCTGTGATAGCACAGCTGCGTAGTATTAACGAGGGTGCGCAGTTACTTTCGTTCTCGTTGAACTCTGATGGCGTCTAAAATTAAATTCTGCGTTTCCTTTCTCTTGCCAGTGAGGTGCGCTGTTGCATCTCCGTAGAAAAGGATAAAGAAATATATCACCCTCCAGCTACAAGATAAAAGATGCCAGGTCTGCAGGGTGAAAATGTCGTGGCGGCGCTTGGGAGCCCCATCAAGAAGAGTAAACTGTCTCTGAAGTTCTTCCAGAAGAAAGAAACGAAGCGGGCTCTGGATTTCTCTGAACCTCAAGCAGATGAACCCAAAGCAGCTGAACCAGTGGAGCCTGAAGCAAGGTGGGTTTGTGCTGTCAGTACGTGAATGTGGGGTCATGCAAAGGTCAGAATAAGTCTTTATAACACTGTGCTGTCTGAAGTTATGGCAAAGAATAACCATATTCTAATTCTACCAAATATCACACATACTTTCAAGCTTTTTTCCCCCACAGTTTGTAATAATGGAGATGTCGACAGGGAAATCTTACATTTTACTGCTTGGTAAATTGTGTTGGAATAAACTAAACATATTTGGGTTTAGCACTGCTGATCAAATTTCAGGTTGTATAAATTATCTTCCTTATTTGTCTCAGTTTTATTATGTTTTCCAGACTAATTAATTTATCAAAAGTGATTCAATTATTAAAACAATATTATATGGAGAATATCAAATACAATGCAAAACTCAACATAGCATCTCAATATGCTACTGTTTGTACACAGATAAGTGTATTTAAGGCCAGGTAGAATTTCAGGAATATAGTTTGATCTATAGATCAGCTATAATTGTATTGTGATGATGTAATTCTATCATGTTATCATTGTACAATTTTCAGCTTTCACATTTAATCATTTTAACACACCTAACACTAATTTATATTTTGTTTTATACATGTTAAACGTCTGGTTTAATAGTAGACTGGATTAAGATTGCAGCCCTGTTGTTCAGCCCTATAACTGCAAAAATAAAACCACTTTTCTTCTTCACTATTCAGTGGCTGTGATCAGGTGGTCCCTGGTCCCTCTCCATGTCCAGCCTCACCTGGTCTTCTCCTTCCATGTGAGAAGACAGAAAACTTGGTGCCTTTTGTGGGCTTCAACAATCTGGGAAACACCTGTTATCTGAACAGCATCTTACAGGTGAGTCATAACCTTAGATAATTACTATTAAATTACTATTAAATGTTGCTACTATTAGTACGTTAAAACCAAAAAGGTTGTGATGGTTTGTGGACCTTTTAGTTTTTCTACGTTTCTTTCTAAATATGACCTAAAATGTGGTCAGAGTTTCATGTCCCAAAATAAAACAAAATAGGAGGGGGAGTTTCTAACTCAGATCCAAATCATCTGACAGTGGGCATATTTACACATTTTCTGATGGGTCAACCTGCTTTAATGCAGAACTGCTGCCTCTAAAAGAGCTTTGCGTCAGCAAGAATCTGACAATATAATACGTATCATGATACAGAAAAAAAGGAACGGTGATGTATTAACTGTAGTGGACACATCTAGGTTAACAGTTAATCTCTTATTTGTAGTGATAGTGTTTGAATATAAAGACTTAGGCTATTACATCCTCACATCATCATATTCATATTTATGTCATCACTGTTTATTGCACTGCATTCACCCCCTGACTGTTACACACCTCTTTTCTACATCTTTAGATTTTCTTTATTGAGTTTTTTTGTGTTGTGGGGTGTGGTTCTGTTCTTTCCTTTTGAACAAAGAGCTGTAACAAGGAAAACTAATTTCCAGTTGGTCAAATAGTAATTCCGTAGCAATCCATTTTTGGTTGATGATGTATGTTATCCCAGATATCTTTGGTATACCTGTAAAAAAAAAAATCTTTGTGGTTTAAAAATGCAAAAATTTGATTTGATATTCAGCCTAGAAGGTCCTCACTTAGGAAGTGAGTTCTGAGGTTTGTATGCAGACTTCGAACAAACAGAAGTCCAGATAAAAAATTAAATTCACTAATGCTGTTGATGTCTGATCACTCTCTCAGGTCCTGTACTACTGCCCAGGACTCAGAGAAGGCATAAAGAAACTGTACAGCCTGTCTAGATGGAAGGACAAACTAAAGGAAGAAGGTGATAAAAGCAAAGAGGTTGGTGTAAAACACTTTTATTTTACAAAATGTACATTGGCAAAAATTGTCAATTAGACGTATTACTGTTAGTGTCCAAATCAGATGATTTAACAGATGCAAAGCTACAATTCACAGATTTTTATTTTGTTTGCATTAATTTTTTTCAGCCACATTCTCAGCAGTCAGAAGATGTAGCCGAGTCCTTGCCGGCTCATATTGAACTCCTCGGGAGCTTCAACAGCCTGATAACGTCAGTGGAGCAGCTGCAGTCCAGCTTCCTGCTCAACCCTGAGAGCTTCAGTGAAGGGGAGCTGGCTACGCCGCCTCGTAAAATACTGAACACTCTCAGGTAACATTTTGAATAATGAATAGTACTCAAATACAAGTCTAAATCAATCAATCAATTTAATACTAATTTATTATTTGTTCAAGACATACATTGAGACAATGAGACACTTTCTTTGGACTGCCAAACTATGGTTTCGACTCTTAATAAAATATGTACATATAAATTATGTTGAAAAATATGTAGTTAAACAAACATACTGTTTTATTGGATGTGTGAATGTGAATTTAAAATCAAATTCCCAAGTAACTGTTTCTCAAGGCACATTAAGCTGTGTGGTAAGATCTATATATATATATAATAAAGTAACATTTTCATATTATCTATATATAAGTGTGTAGATGTACTAGATGTTTGATCTTGTCTGTAAAAAGTCAAAAAAGAAATAAAAGCAGCACATTTATTATTTAAAAATAGTATATTTTTACTTTAGAGAGCCATAAATTATTGGTTTTCTGTCAGTCCACTAATTGCCAGCTGTGTTTTTGGGTTGCAGGCAACTGAACCCTATGTATGAAGGATGTCTTCAGCATGATGCCCAGGAGGTGCTTCAGTGCATCCTGGGGTATGTCCAGGAGGCCTGTGATACCATCAGGAAGGAGCAGGGGTTGGAGAGGGATGATGATGATGATGATGTGACAGAGGTTAAAGTCAAGAACGACCATTCAGACCCCAGCAGTTCTGTAACTGACCCCAAAACTCCCACAGAAGAGGACGGCCAAGTTAGTGGTAAGAGAAAGAGCGACACAGAGGCTGGAAATGCCAAGAAGAAAACAAAATCTGTTAAGTCTAAGAAATCTGATGTTGAGGGAGAAAGCATCAGTAGAAATACACCCCTTACTCGCTCCAAAAGGAAGTCCTCAAGTGACCTTTCAGTCGACACCGCCCTGGGCAAAGACGGAGAGCAGGAAGTGGCAGAAGAAGAGGGGATGAAGAAGCTAAACAGGGAGGAGGAAGGAGGCAGTGACAGTGAGGGGAAAGGTGAAAAGACATCCAAAGAGGCAGATGGGAAAAGAAAAAAGCGAGCAAAGTTAAGCTGGCTAAGGCCTTCTGGAAAACAGCCGAGCATTTTTTCCAAGTTCCGTAGTGTGGGAAAGATTAGCTCCACGACTGCGAAGAACCAAGACCAAGCACAGCTGGAGAACGTACAGAGTGACGAACAAAAGCAGAAAGAGAAAACCAGTGAGGAGCATTCACCACAAAAAGAGGCTGAAGACAAGAAGGCAGTGAAACCTCAAGGTATGATATTAGGATGGTTTCTGCATGGTTTAATATGTTACAAAAACCAGTGGGGGGCAAAATGGTCTAGAATTACTCATTACAATATGAATTACTGAAGTTAAAGAACATTTTAAGCCTGTAAAATTTTAAATGTATGATTTGCCTTGCGTTCTAACAACCTTTAATACTGAGGAACTTGAAGAATCTTTTTCAGACCTCGTCATACTTACTTAGCTATTTCACATATTTGCACATGGTTTGGGTTTTTCTTTATTGGTTATTTTAACAACGGTCACTGAATTTCACCTCTGCTATGTGAAATCAGTGTCTGTAGTTTATGTGATTGCAGACATACAAACAGATCACTCAACAGTGCCTCCCTGTGCTTCTGTTATGTTCAGACGGCCTGGATCTGATGGAGCGCTTGTTCCAGGGCCAGCTGGTTCTGAGGACTCGTTGTCTGGAGTGTGAGAGCTTCACAGAGAGGAGAGAGGACTTCCAGGACATCAGTGTTCCTGTGCTTGATGACCAGCCCAGCAGCCCAGACGACCTCTCAGATGGTGAGAACTCTTTACACATCATCAGAAAAAGCAGCATGATTCACTGAGAATGCATTTATATGAATATAAGATATCTTTGTCACTGTTGCATGAACAATGAAAAACAGTTTGACGGATTTTAGTAGCAACATATTAGCAGCATATGAAGGTAATCATGTCAGAAGAATGTTAAGTACTGAATAAATATCACACAGTTTAAAAACTGATTTACTTTTTGCAGTTTCTCCAGATCCTAAGCCAGAACTGAAGACTCTAAAATGGGCCATTGCCCAGTTTGCTTCAGTGGAGCGTATTGTTGGTGAGGACAAGTACTTCTGTGAGAACTGCCATCACTACACGGAGGCCGAGAGAAGTCTGCTGTTTGACAAAACTCCCGAGGTGATCACCATTCACCTGAAGCGCTTCTCTGCCAACAGTTTGGAGTGAGTTGATGAACAATTGTACCTGAGCGATATCTTTCAGAAGATCTTTTAGCATTGCTATTGCTTTAGTAACTCTGGGGGTTTGACACAGAAATACTCGAGTTGGTTTTCTTCCTCTCATGTTGGTATTTTTCGCCTCAAACTGCGGATTCAGATTTCATATTCAGTTTATTTGAAAAATTAAAATCTAGTGCTTTTTCTGTACAAAAATGCATTTTAAAGTTGAGCAGCATAAATCTGACAAATCAGTAGGATAACCTCATCAAATGCTAACCGTATTAACATTTTAAGTTAAAATCTAAATACAACGGAAGGACAGTAACAAAATCCTTTCACCTTATGTCTACAGACAGTGGAAGCTTTCTATAAAATTTTAGATAAAGGTCATAAAAGATTGTTGTTCTTCATTACTGTTGTAGATAATTTGTTTCTGTCTTCCTCTAGATTGGACCCATATGCAGGTCTATCTAAGGTGAACACTCCCTTACAGACACCTTTGACCTTGTCTCTGGAGGAGTGGTGCACTCGTCCCTCGTCCACTAAAGGTCAACACTATCAGCTGTTTGCTGTCGTCATGCACAGTGGTGTAACCATCAGCAGTGGCCACTACACCGCCTACGTCCGCGTGTCTGACCTGAAAGATGTGAAGCTCTGGCTGCAGGATCAAAAAGAACCGGAAAAGGAGGACGAGGGGAACAGAAATAAAGAGGCGACACAGGTGAAAGATGAAGTGCTGGACTATGATGATGGAGAGGTGTCTTTCAGTCTAAATGCAAGAGGACAGAGGGGTGCGAGGTTGGCTAGCAGCAAACCGGGGGGCAAAAAGCTGTCAGAGGGTGGTGGGGTTGGACTCTTGGGGGGCCAGAGGAGTTTGTCCAGTTATGAGCTTGGAAACAACAGCAGTAAATACACAGATAAAGCAACCAGCAGTGGAGCAACAGAGGGATCTACGCAGAGAAAAACGAGCAACAGTCTGGGTGTAAATACTGAAGCAGGACTTAAAAAGGAGTCTGAGGCCGGAGAGGAGGCATCGATGAAGTCCAGCGTGGACGTGGTGGAGGCCACAGAGCAGCAGGCTTTGAACAGGCTCCTGGAATATGAGGGCAAATGGCTGCTGTTCGATGACTGTGAAGTGCGATTGTTTGAGGAGGAGGATTTTCTGCAAGCCTGCTCTCCTGAAACATGCTCCTCATCGACACCTTACCTGCTGTTCTACAGAAGGATGCCCTAAGCTTGATGCCAACATGAACTCAAGAACTGCTGTCAACTCAGGGGGTTGTGCCAGTCAGGCTTTTTGGCAGCTGAGCACCCAGACAGATGTTTTGCAATACTACAAACGGTGCCAAATATGCTGTTGCTATCATATTAGCTTCTGAACTGAAGTTAACTTTCAGTCCAGAGGTCCTACAACAGTCTGGTGCCACTGTACAGTCCAGGCTCTTTGACCTTGCACCTCAAACGTGATCAGAGTTATATTTTAGAAATAATCAAATGGAGAACTAATTTTCTATCTTCTGGAAGTCTTTTGTTTTTTGAATGACACTGTTATGTCTCTGTGAACTGAGTATAGGGGTCTTTTTGCTATCTGTACAATTACTTCATGGACAATGACTTTGATTTTTTGATTTTTTTTCCTGACATTGTCAATAATATGTCCTGTTAATTTTGTTGTCTACTATGAGCTTCGTATTGTTCATTTCTGCAAATTGGAAAAGCACTTTTGAACTAAAATGTATTCAAATGAGAATGGTAACTATTTTTTTACTTGTTTGCATTTACAGGAGACTCTGTGCTGTATATTTGCAATAGATTACTTACACTGTCAAGCTAAATAAAATACATCCCTTCCATTTGCAAAGCAACGCCAAATATACTTCAAAGTATAAAAAAAGACCCCACTTGTTTATTGCAACAGTTTTCTCTAGTTTCCCCAAAGCCTTTACCCACCTGTTGTTCTAAGCTCTGTAAGAGTTTTTCCTCTGGACTGAGATGGAAAAAAAACTTGTCTGTATCCCAAAACTCTAGAAACTCACTGGTTTATCAACCTAGGCATCAGAAGCTTTAAGAATGAATTTTTTTTTTAAGTAAGCTGTTTTTTTTTTTTTTTATTTAACATTCATATTTAAAAGTTAAGGTGCCACATTTGAAAACAGCAGAATGTCAAAGCTAGATCTGTTAGTTCCTTAATTTAGTCTATTACTTCAGCTGTAATTTATTTTTATGCTATGAGACAAGTCAGACGCCAGATTGACTGCAGGTTTTTTTTTATATAAACTATAGGCTCATCTCTGCACTCTACTGTGTTCATGTCAGGCTTTTTCTCCAGGTCTTTTTAAGACACTGGCCAAATATTAAAATCTAAGAACATACAAAAACATTTGAAAATGTAATTCAAGATTTTTTGGATTTAAGAGTAGTTTTCATCACAGTCACACCTTCATAGATATTCTAAGCTTTGCATATATAATCACAAATATTTAGCAAAGGTTCTACTGGGCATCTGAGACTCCACAGCTGTGTTTTTAGAAAACCAATCATAGTTTCAAGGACTAATTCAAGACCTAATGCATATTCAGCTACATCACTGTAAAGGTTGGTATTGAAGTGATTACATAGTTTAATAAAACAAACGCAGTCCTGGTAAGTGATCTTTCAAAGTGCACTCATTCTAGCGGTTATTATATTAATGTTGTACTTTTATACTATAAGCAATAAAGTTTTTACCTTCATACGTCCCCTCTGGTGACATCCTTTTCACTGCCAAACATTACTTTCTTTTATTCACGTCCTACATAACAAACATAACATTAAGAAGGCAATAAGATTATCAGTATAAACTGAATGAACATTAAAATATTTATTTAGTAAAATATTTAAAATAAACAAAACAATACTACATAAAATTATACAAGGATGTTTAAAGTACCTAATTTTAAAACATTGTTGCCTCAACTAAAAATTATAAAGCATCATGATAAATAATGGTACAATTTTTTGCATCTTTTCATTTTTTTCCCGACCCTCCTCATTTTGAATTATATAAACTTTCAAGTTGTAAAATGCATTGCTACACCGTAATAAAAAAAGTGCACACATGAAATTAAATACAAATTTTTCGGACACATCGTACACAATTAAAAAGACACCTTGACTTTTAAAATCGCACCTTTTCTGCAGTCACTTGTCAAAATTTGGCAGAAGAAAGGCATTTTTGGCACTTTGATTAACCAATAAAAAATGTCAGCACTTAATATTCTGTAGTTTGTTAGCTTGCAGCAAGCAGTTTCAAGAATGAAGGCTCACATTATCAGCTATTTTAAAAGTAGCTTAAGGACAAAAATAAATACTCCTTTTTGTGACAAACGGACGGCACATTAATTCTAAATGCCAAGGTATCCCTTTAATCTTTAAGATCCACTTGTTCGTCTCTCGTTGTGTAACAGTTTTCCTGTGAACAAATTAAGACACTGGAATGACGTACCAAGCTGCAACACTTTTAGCCTTTCTTTTAGCTCAGTCTCAGAAACAATGACCAACTTAGAAGAAACATTCCTATTTACACTCGAGAATAAATTAATATTGCAATTTCTGTTGTGTGTGTGTTTGTTTGTGTAACAGTTTTTTCTTCATCTTCATATGTCAAGTTTGCGAAGACTCATTCTGCTGAAGGAATCTCTGTAAATAGAAAAACACGACAAATGTTATCAAGTTAATATCCATGTTACATTGTACACAATATGAAAGAATCATAACTTTTATACCATTTCAACAATTAACACACTGAGTGACTGGAAATGTTATTTGTGGCTTGGTTTCCTCTAAGGTATTAATTGATTAATGGATTACACGGCTGATTTTTTTTTTCTCCAACACAACCCCAACAACGCCCTGACATTCAAGAAATTCCATGAGAAGTGGAAACTGTACAAATGATACAAACACAGAACATTAAGGACTCAAAACGGCATCACATATAGTCTCAAACTACCTTGTCAAGCTGTCCGTTTGCTGCTTTTTTTTTTTTTTACAAAAGCAAAAACAAACACTACAATTTAATTAAATTTATCATAAAGTATGATAAAGTATTATCTGCACTCAGATTTCATCCTTCTGAATCAGTGTTCCCTGTTCAGTCCTACCTGTGGGAGTTGACCTGCAGGACAGGTTTATAAAGCTGAGGGATCTTTCTGTTGATGAGGGGCTGCAGCGCCTCCTTCAGCCGGTGGTAATTCCTCTCCAGCTCCCTCTGGTACTCTTTCTGGTCTGGACCAATCAGACTTTTGTTCTTACGCAAGGCATCCTCACATCTATCAGTGAGAAAGACAGTAAAATGTTAGCATATATAAAAAATAAACCTCAGTTTACAGTTCACATGTTAAGTCATCATCTATGGATCATACCTCTTTGTGAAATCTTTGAAGCAGAGCCGGAGCTTATTGTGGTGTCTGTACAGTTTTGGGTCACTAGGGATCTCTGACAGGAAAACCTGAGCCACCTCCAAAGGACCCTGAAGAAACCAGAGGATGTGATAAATCTCAAACCAATAAATCTTTATAACAACGTGACAAAATGTAACGACTCAAAACATTGAGACAATACACATTACAATGTACGAAGGCAAAGAAAGCACTTCCACTATTTATTTTAAAAACACATCTTAAAACATGGCTGACCTGGTTAACAGTTGTGCCCACTGATCCCTGTAGAACCATCTGCAGCATTTTAGCATCAGCAGGGTCCTGGTGGGTGGCAAAGGCCAGTTCCTGGGTCTTCTTCTGCATATCCTCTATTGCCACCTCGATGGGTGTGGAAATAATCTGGAAGGTGACAGAAAGACAAAAGGTTTCAGTGACCAGGGTGACTGAGTGGAGCAGAAGCTCAATGAAAGAAGCTCTCTCTCTCATCTCTTCTACGAACACCTTGTGACCTGGCTGTCAACTGTTCACCTACCTCCTCTTTGTGGATGATGTTTATCCGTGTCTTGATGTACGGGAAGGCATGTGATGTGGTGAGGATGGTCTTGCGTTTAAACTGTTCATGGAGGTCACCATGGGCCCGCCCGTCCAGGGTGAAAGGGGTGCAGTAGACAAAACGTCGCAAGTTGTAGTTCTTGTCAAAGTAAGTGATGCGGTCCTTCATCTCGTATGTGTCAAAGTAAGGCTCCACGTATGTGATCTGGATGAATGCCTGTGGAAAGAAAGATGGTTCTGTTTTTAGGTTGTGTTTCTACTGTTCTTCTGGACATTGTTAGACTAGAGCAGAGATGTCAAAGAACTAGTAGCGACCACCTATTATGTTGCCTTACGTCTCCAGATGGCCATGAATCCCTTATCTTATTTGAGAGACAGCAAATCTAGGATGACTCCCCACTCACTGATGACCGACCTTCAGCTTGGTGTGTCACAGGCATAAAAGCACTGTCAGCTACCATGGGAGGGCACCTTCTGCCCAGCACTGACCTTATTTGGGTCCAGCTTGCACTTGTCCACTGGGTTGGAGTCCTTAATGACTTCTACTTGGTCTTCTCCAAATCGCTCCCCATAGAAACCCTGAGTGGAAAGAAGAGCCCTGTTATCTTTGCTATAAGTGTAGCTGCATGCACTTTTAAGAAATTAAAAATGTGTTCCTTAGTTCCTAGTTAAAAAAAAAGTGTTTTAATGTAAAGGGGGTCATCAAATGTATTTCAGATTTGAAATGAAGCATTATAGAAACTAATAATGTCATAATGTCATTTGTAGTGCTTACCTCTAATCTGTGAGAGATTTCTGCCAGTTTCGTGATGGCAGGCTCTTTGTACACAAACTCCTGTTCATCCAAGTCACCAAATTTGGAACCGTAAAATCCAACTCTGAAGTACGTACCAAACATCCTCTTCCCGTCCTGTGAGCAGAGGAAGTTATACATTAGTGCTGAGAAAGAATGTGACACTGTGTATATTATTTTGATCCAGACTTTAAAAAAAACAGCTGTGAAAACTGTCACAAGCTGTCATCCAAACAGAGAAAGTCACTATACTGACAATCTTATTGTTGTGGTTGGTAAAGATGATGAACAAGTGTTGACCTTTGTTTTTGCCGCTTTATATTCTTATCAGAAATCCATCCAACAATGTCAGACTTTACCTCGCAATAAGAGAGAAAACATTTCTGAGTCTTCAGCTCACAAGAGAAAAGGAGGGAAAACAATGTAGTCCGCTAAGACAGGTAAAGTATCTGTTTCGCAAACTGATTGAATAATTACATAACTCACATAGAAATCAGTTGAGTAACAGTAATTCCATGTAAACTGGAACTATTTTACTTGTCCTGCCTACTGTGATGCAGTCTATACAGCTGAATACCAGAGTTTTCAGACATGTCTATGGAAGCCAATGTCAGCAGGTAGAAAGCAGTCAAGAAGAGATCAGCAACCTCCAGAACGTCGTCCACAAATTTACTCAGTTGTGATCACAGTATGGCAGCCAGGGCATATCTGTGTCCATTGCATAAGTGCCACTTGTTACAAAGTTGTTCTAAAGTTCTTTCACCTCTACAACTGCAGAACAGAGGACAGGCAGGTGCACTGTTCCACCTCAGAATATCAGGAAAAAAAAAAAGATTTTCCTTATCACTCATTTACAACCAGTAAAATACTGAACATGAAATACATAAACATCTCTCTTCTCCAGTTTATTTGCACATGCTTTCTGTCTGTGCTTTCCCTGTATTGCGAAAAATAAACCTAGCTTAAAGATCAAAGTTGGACAGAACGTTGCCAAAGGCAGCTTTAGATTTCATCAGCCATGACACAATGAGCAGAGAAAGATTAAAAGAAACACTCAGAATAATTTTATTTGGAAAAAAAACTGATGCCTAATATCCAAGGATGTATTAAGGTTCAATCCTCCCATCAAATTCACAATTTTGTTCTGCACAGACTTAACTATTTGGAAAGAAAATCCAGGAGGTAACTGAACAATTACAGTACATAAAGTAAGCTAGTTCAGCAGGTATGACCTGTGTCTGTGTGTGTTTGTGTGTGTGTCTGCCATAGGAAAGAGGGAAGCTGCAGAAATCTGATACAACAGATATTCAAATTCATGGTATCCCTCTTGGTAACTACAGATTTGCGCAGACATTGTAAAGAAATAAATTATGTATGTCTACTTAAAAAGAAAAAGCCCTGAAAACTAAGAAACTTACCACACGACACAATTAAGTAAAGTGGAAAGGGTCGGCAACCGGGGAAATAAAAAAGGAGAAAACAGAACAAATTTTAATCTTTGGGTTCCTCCAGAGAATTACAAAAGTAACACAAACTAAGAATTAACAGCAAAAAACATTTCCACTAATTTTTAAGAAAGAACATAAACATGTTGTGGAGGATCCAGATCATGCAGACAGTTACGAAGAAAAAAAAAAGTGAGATAATAAAAATGCAAAACTTTCAAAAACGTACCATGCACTCTCAGTGCATGTCCAAAAGGAATGCTCTGTCATGTCATGCAACCAACCATGAGAACTCAAGAGGTTAATACTGTTAACAAAAGAACAGGATGGATGAAAAAAATATCAGGGGTCGATTTAGTTTGATCTTTTAAAAGAAAGGCCAAGAATATGAACTAATCAAAATCAAAAGGGATAAATCAAGTAATCCTGAGGTTACTGTGAGTTGAACCCTCTTGGAAAACAACGCACTGCTCAGAATTTTGGATCAAGATGACCCAAAATGTATTTAAAAAAAAATAATAATAATTTATTGGTCTGTGGAAAGAAAGGTCCACAGCTGGAGCATGGAGGCTAACAGATGTCCTTCACATAAAAACAGTGCACTGAAATCGAGCCCTGTGGTTGAAAAGATGAGATTAAGTGTGACAGCAAACCGTGCCAGTCAATGAGTGTGTTCCGACTGACACACCAGCAGACAGACAAAAGATGAGGATGGTAATAAAGTGCGGATTGTGCAAGTGAGGCATTCGCTGAGACGTTTGTCATTAGTGTCACACACTGTGGTTTCCATGCACAGCCTGTCAACACTGTCACATAAAAATAAATATGCTCCTCTTGCAGAGTAAGAGGAGGGATGTAAGAGGAAAACAGTGAGGATGTTGCAGCTGTCGTACAGCAACTGTCCCCAGCAAGGAACAGACAGATGACATTGTCTGCAGATGTTAATGGATTTGATGTATGTAACAAAGCAAACAGAGCAACAGGATGCCCAGGGCTAGCAAACAAAAAGATGAGAGTAAATAAAATAAAAATAACAAGATAAACAAGATGAGCAGGGTCAAGCAGGAACCGTTTAACCACCTACCTCCCAGCCAGTACTCTGTGTGACAAAAAGAATATAGGACATGTGAACGACGGCACAAACACCTCCACACAGTGTGGCACCCACACACACAAGATTGTTACAGTAAGGAGAATGCGCTCCTTAACAAATTAAATCCTAGTAGCGAGCTGGAGTACAGGCAACTGACCTCTGAAAAAAGAAACTTGTTCTCAAGTAAACATGGCATCTTATCCTTAGAGGATAAGACGAGTGTATCAGTTTCTTGTCACTCTGTAAATGTTCACTTTATGAGAGCTGTTGCTCTGCACTCCAGGCGACTTCAAACTCGCCCACACTGTAAAATGACACCTCATTATGAGTCACACAGCTGGCCTTTAAGAAAAACCACGACTGCATCTCTTCCAACACCACATGCATCCTTTGTTTTATACTTCACAACTGTAATAAAACATGCAAGTTATCAGACAAAATCTAAATAAAGATAGAAAAACACTAGAATTAATAATCCCAAAAATAAATACATGCAAAGCTGTGCATGTGTAAAAGCTGGTGTGTACGTGACATTAATACACCTCCAGGATACTTGTTGTGGCATGCTGTTACTGTTTTACTTGTGTTAAGGCCACGATGAATGCCAATTATTCTTAGGCACTGCAGGTGAGAAACACTGCTTGTTGTATATAAATCCCTGCTGGGTGAAACTTCACCGCTCTACATTGACTCTTAAATGTGCCAGACCTGCGTGATACTGGTGCCCCTGTGCCAAACATTCACGTGACATTTTGAGATCTTGAGGAAAAGCTTGGAACATGCTGTCCAGTTATCCATCTCAACATTTGTGCCACATTGCTCTTACTGGATTTACACAAGAACAAATGAAAGAAAATTGATTATACCCTTACGTTACCCAGACGTGATCTTTACTTAGAAGACTCACAACAATACATCAAATCTGGATCACAGTAAAATAAAACATTTTCTCTTTTGGTTCTTGTAAAAATCCAGCAGCAACTTCTCACCTCAAGCTACTGGTGTCTTGTATGTAAAAAGATCTTTGCAATGTGTGTATGTTTACCTGGTGAACTATTTTCCCAAAGGCTTCCTGTAGTTTACCATGAATGGTGGCAAGCTTCTTTGCATCCCTATTGGCTTCATGAATAGGGATCAGTATCTTATACACTTCATTTACTGCCTCGTACATACCAGCCTGGGAATGAGAATGACAAAAATATTAGTGCAGAATCCAAAAATACATGTGTCTAAACTTATGGATCTATATATTAGATATCATTTTTGATAAATAAACCACTGAATACAATATTTCTGACACTATATTACTTTCTGACCAGTAATTATTTCCAACTACAGTAATTTTGAGTAACTTTGTCTGTGAAGATTCTCAGTCATCCAGGTAAAGTTGTCTGAAGATTGAGTCATGGCAACTGGACTGTAAGAAGTCCAGTTGCCATGACTCTGAGTAACTTTGTAGCTTATAAATACATAAACATGATCTAATTTATTTTGTGAGACAAAGAGGAAACCACTTGCTCCAAAATGTCTGACTTCATCTATGGCATTCTTGTCAGCATCAATCCACCTGAGCCAATGAGCCAAATACTCCTTCTATTCTTCTCACCATTGAAAAAGAGGCAGCAGCCTGCTCCAGGAGCCCCACAAGACCAATCTCAGTGAAGTATTTCCCTGAGCAAATGCCTTCTTCATCCGGAGACACCACATCATCAGAGACAGCAGATTCTTCCAGTACATTGGAAGAGATGTTCTGGAGTACACACACACACACACACACACACACACACACACACACACACACACACACACACACACACATTAGCAACATTATTCGATTATTCGGACCAAGAATTTATGTAGATTATTCTAGAAAAAATATGTGGAAAAACATTATTAATCAAACTCTCCCTACCTGAAAGGTGACGCAGCCGACAGGTAGATACTTGCGGTCCTCTAGCATGCTCAAGTATTCTGCTACTAAGGCAGCACTGTGCACCAGACACTGAGCAGCCTCAGCGTGGTTATTCCTCTCCGAGTGTTTTCCAGCCATGTTCTGAAGCCATGTCAGCCGGAGGTCTGGAGACGTCTGGTAACCTTTGGCAATCCTGAAGATGGACACATACACAAAGACACAGATGCACCACAAATATATAAAAGCACACAATTAAAATAATGATCATTTTAGTGGAGAAATACACGTGTAAGTAACCTAAACAATGCTTTTGCATGAATACACAAGTACACTGTACCTGTACATGAGATCTATCAGCATCTCGGGATCTTCCTGGTGCTCTTTCATCTTCACTGTGTCAGACAGGATCATGTGCAGGTTAAACACAAGGTCCTGGACCTGGAAAAAAACAAAAACAAATAGAGACTTTGCATTACATATTGTATGTTTCATCACCAAAATATTACTTAGTGAAAACAACATTGTGACGTACAGATATAGGAACAGAAAATAGAATTAACCATGCTAAATTAGTTGTCAGCTTATCCCCAGTGTTCTCACAATGACAAAAAGCTGAATTAACAACTGTACTGATGGATAAACTAGTACCTGGTCTGGGAAAGTGGTCTCCCTCAGTTCAAGGTCCTCCTCTGCATATGTGAGGATTGTCTTAAGAGAGCGACGCAAGAACTCCTCGTTAAAATTCTGAGATGTTCCCACCAGTGAGGAAAGAGACATGGTCACTTGCATCTTCACTCTTGCAAAGTTCTGAAAGTACGACCACAAAGAGAAAAACATTTTTGCAAATAAACAGTATTTTGTCCAGGCTACTGACTCTGGAGTCAGAGATTCTTTCTACAAATGATTTTCAAGTCTGTCTGTGTGCGTGCGTGCGTGCGCGTGCGTGCGAGAAAGAACTGCCTGTTCTCTAACAAAGGAAATGATGCATACAAAAGTAATTATATGTACATTAAATAGCTGATTGCAGTGTTTTGGTTTGTACTAACTTGGATAATGCAAGTGAAAGAAAAATAGTAATAAACCAATTCCACAGCTTAGAACAGGGAACCAATTTCGTTAATGAGATGAACTGATTTGATTTTAATAGCAATTTTCATAGCAACCAATTCATTTTGGAAAATATGTTCAGCTTGCAATACTCACGGTTTCACTAGGATTCTTCATACGTCAACATTTCTGGTGGCACATTTGGTACAGACAATGGTACTTTTAACCTTTACTAATAATACACTTAATAAATCTACACCCCAGCTTCACAGGTTCATGAGTAAATTTGGCTGTCCAACCAGCACAACATGTTAAGTTGCAAATACAATATGCACTTACATTGCCAATCTCAAAGTTCTGCCTCATGAGAAGGTAGAGGGAGGCGCTGGCATGGGCCCTGATGGTACTTATGCTGCTGCTGCAGCTCCTCAGCAGTCGCAAACACAGGTCGGCACACTGCTCCGTCTCCTCCTCAAAAAGCAGTTCAGGAAACTACACAACCAAGACAAAAACATAAATTAACAAAATACAATAAAGTTCTTGAATAAAGTGAAAGTATGAAATGAAATTAGGAACTTTAATAAAACCTTAGACACTAGGGCCCTTTGTGTGGCAAAACAATGCTGCAGGTAGAGGGCACTCTGGTTACAGGCCATACTGTGGAGCAGCACCTTCAGCACCCCGCCAAGGATACTCTCTTTAGACTCTGTCACTGACACAGTCTGGAGAAAGAGACGCATAAGCAACTGTTACATGAGAATGTGAGAATTCAACTGTTAGACTACACTGTGATATCAGCATTGGTAACTATGCTCATCCACATTTCCATTTTGCATAGGTAAAAGTACAAATCATTGTTTTTTTACTTACCTGTACAATTATCTCCAGCGTATCTAGAATAATTAAGTTGGCCTCCGTTGCAAGGTTACCATCAATAAGTGCTTCATGTTCCAACTCTGCTCTGGTCCTATAACCAAGAAACCAGAAACAAAACAAAACCAATACATTTATAACCAACTCACAAATTATGGTCTTCATGAAGTATCCCTGAATGTTACACCATCACATCAAAGCAATTACCCATAGTCATCCACAGTGTAATATTCTTTGTACTAAATGAAAGAGTGTACGCTGAGCGGAACCTCAGTCATTTGTACGAGTTTAATTGCTGAAATATATCTTCATTCACTGCAGTGTTAACTACGTTCATTAAAGTGAAATAAACAGTGCACTACAAGATATCTTTAAACGTATCTTGTTAAAGTGAACCTAAATCAAAACTTCACTCAACAGAGGCTTAAAAGGTTTAAAGGCATTAAGGAGGCTGCTCTTTATAACTAGGTCACTAAAATCTAAATGCCCTGCATGTCTAGGGTTAAGTACCTGAAACTTGAGGTTACTTGTTCGTAACCCCTGTTCTCTTTCAAACATTCGTCTCGTTCCCCATAGTGAGACACTATGGGGAACGCTCTCTCAGCGTTATCCTCAGAAGCCTCTATTTCATTAATACAGCCATCATTGGCTGGCAGTCGTGACGCTTGTGTCCAGGCGGAGCCCCCTCCTCTCCTATAAAAGGGGTTGACACAGCGTCACTCGTCATTCAAGGTAAGCCCCACCTCTTCCTCGCTTTACGCAAAGAGGGTGTTCTGGTGAGACACCTCACTCATGTTATCAGAGAACAGGGGTTACGAACAAGTAACCTCAAGTTCTCTTTCAAACATTCGTCTCGGTGTCTCACTATGGGGATATGCAGACTCCCGTATTGCCAGATAAGCCTACCTATATGACTGACTG
>JAUYWH010000020.1:18971432-18983722 GCA_034779795.1 Ctenopoma multispine | reverse complement strand
ACACAAGCGTCACGACTGCCAGCCAATGATGGCTGTATTAATGAAATAGAGGCTTCTGAGGATAACGCTGAGAGAGCATTCCCCATAGTGAGACACCGAGACGAATGTTTGAAAGAGAACTGGGATTGGCTCTGTCTGGTATTTCAAAATTAATGGAAGAAATGAATAATGCATTAACAAACAAGAGCTACAACTACCTTTGACATGTTTTTATTCGACAGGGAGACATATGAGTCAAAACCCAAAACAAGAAGCACAATGGTTAAAAAGCCAATCACACCAAGTGCAACCACTACCAACCCTGACACAGACATTGTTACCGGGACAGAAAGCCTAATAGGATAGGGGGATTCAAGGGTCAGAGCCTGGATCACAGGTTCTCTGCTGGTGCATTTATGTGCAAATGTGAACTCAGAAAATCAAAATGGAGAAGAACTATAAAAAGTATATAACATGGCTGTATCACCAGCTACAGCATTATTTTGGCTAACCCAAAACAAATGTAGTAAACGTCATGTAGGAGCTATTACTAATAAATGTTTTGTCCATTTTAACTCTCTAACTTCCCACATGCATTAGAATACACCATAAATGAGGGACTAAAGCAGGGGGAGTATTCAAAGAAGCACACAGCAAATATGGACCATACCTGACTGATCTGTGAGTCCTACATAAACACACATCAACATGAGAGAACAAATTGAAATTAACAGAAAACATATAATGAATCTTAATTTATGAAAGAACAGACCAACAATGTACTTTTTGTCATCATTTGACAAAAAACATGATGTGTGAAAACTGAATTTTAAAGCCTTCATGCTACAGAGACATCTTTGGTTGCTGGTCAAACATGGACATTGTAACATTTGGCAATCCTGTTTTAGATAAGTCTGGTTCTCTTCCTATGTGAATCCAGAAAAAAATGTGATGGCATTATATGTATTACTAAAAGGAATGATATCATGTTAATAAATAATAAATAATTTGACAATGTAAATGCACTGGTATAACAATGAACACACAAAAAATTGTTCAGTAATTATTCGAAAGAGCGTACTTGTCCATCTTTTCACTGTTTTGTCGCCAATGGGTCATGTCCTTCCTCCACCGAAGGTTCTCCTGACTGCCAAAAGCACTGCCAGATGGACTCCGCTCTAAATGATGGAGAAACAATTATTTACTTTTTTAAAGGTGATGAAAGAGGTTATGTGTATTCAGAATATGTGACAGGCTTTGGCTAAATGGTTGCATCCAAAGTACTAACAAAGGGTGCAGGTGAAAACACGTGTGTATGGATATGTGGATTGTGAAAAGCAGGATATCAATTAACTGTGTTTTTGTAGGTCACATTTCTTCTTTTTGGTTTACCATTTCTGGTTTCTTTTCAATTATTATGTGGTGTGCACATGCAACTATGTGCTGAAACCTGTCCCCCACCTAGCTGTCCGCGGCTGCGTCGCACCATCTCCTGTCTGGCCCCGATGCTGCCAAGTATGGCCTCCTCTAGTTTGGCTTTCATGTCTTTGGACTTCTTAAAGGTCAGGCTGTTCATCCGCTCAAACGCCTTCTTCCCCTGCATGGTGAACACAACATGGGCCTTGTATCCATGAGGCAGAGGGTGAGTAGACGGACAGAGAACACACAGCGTGGAAGGTTATTTGCAGCACAGCACCCAGCAAGCAAAGCAGGTTAGTAGGATAAAAGCAAATGTGCAAGCACGACAAAGGAAGCAGCAATCACAGCATAGCAGAAAGTGCTTGAAATACACAGAATAAAATGTATAAGAAGTGTGTAGAAGGCAGTAAGTTGTCTGTTTTTAATATTTTATCAGCACATTGCAGCTAAAGCATAGGTTTAGTTTCTATGTGGAACATCCATGAAGGTCACGCGAAACACCCACACTATAACACAATAAAATTCAATAGGACCACAAACTCCAGACTTCAAAATAGCAATGACATTGAATCATTACCTCAATACATTTTCAAAACAACCAAAGTTGGAGTATCTGCAGGATAATTATGCTGCTTTTGATTTATCTATACATCAGCAAAGTTAATTCTGTATTTGTTGCTTGTATAGTAAATATAGAAGGTACACTGAAGAGGTGGGCGTGCTTCATACCACAGATGCCCCAAGCTTCTGCAGGGTAACAAAACAGCGATGCATATGTTCAGTTTGTTCACCGTTGATGTTACCTTGTATTCAAAGCAGGAGACACAGAGGTAGAGGAGATCCAGCAACCGGTTGAGCTGAGACACTGACAGGTCTGTGAACCACTTCTGTAACACCAACTCATCAGCGTTCTTCAGGACCCACAGCAGACAGATAAGCAGGCTACGACTTGACTCAGCTGAGAAGCTTCCGTGCTGACGACTCGCCTGGAGACATAAACCAGGACAAGTAAAAAGAGAAGAAGAGAACACATATTAGGAAAAAAAAAACAAAGGATGTCTAAGATTAAAATATAAGGGGAACATGGCAATAATAAAGGCTTTTGTATGGTAGGAGAATATACCTGCGAGTTGAGCAAGAAGCTGCTGGGTCGGGACATTGGAGAAGCTGTGGAAGTGCCTGCTATTGCCATAGCAACAGTCTGGCTGATCATGCTGCTACCCTCACCCTCTGCCTCTTCTCCACTGCTGCCCACAACTGCCCCTTGGGGACCACCTGGCCGACCCCACTGGTTATGGGACTCTAGTGACACAAAATGGAGCAAAAATCAGGTTATTCAGTACTGACCAGTTAAACGGAATTGGAAATAAGAGAATCCCACACTGAGAATTAGACTGGAAAATACAAAAAACTGTTAAGACAATTTATGAAAATGCACCAGCATGGCAAGATGACAAGGAGAGAACACTTTACATTTCGCTAGCTATGAAATGTATCTGTGTTAATATTATCCAACAAATTAACTTGAAATGTGATTGAATCCATTTCTAAATCTCTCATGGATCTTTAACTAGAGTAACTGTACACAACAGGATGGCAAGAGAAACGCTGGTTGAACTGAACTCTCACTGACACAAACTTCACTAAAATGTATTTACTTTTTTGACTAAAACAAAAATCAAAAGGCTAAAATTTGACTTAAACTAATTTACATTTTTGTAAAACAACTGATACTAAAACTAAATCTAAATCAAATCCCAAAATAAACACTGAAACAGACATATTGACATTATCTGACTAGAATAAGAAGATAAAATATGTCAAACAAAATACTTTTTGTTAAAATAATTTATTCGAAGCATTACTCCTAATCCTTACCTGTGAAATCATGTAGCTGTGGTAGTGTTTCCATAACAATGCCAATAAGAGGCAAGTACAGCATTGCGACTCGTGCCTTGACCTCAGGATCAGCGTAGCGTGGGTCAGAGTCATGGCTGGATAGGAGATTATGAACAACACTCACCACTTTCTTATGCAGGCCAAACATCCTAGAAAAACAAAAAGAAAGCAATAAAGAAGAGAAATAAGGAATTTCCGTTTGCCTGTAAAAGGGTAAAAGAGAAGAGTCTAAGCACATAAGATACGACTATAACACCACAACTCACTCTCATGCTTGTCCTGCGTGTGTACACTTATTCAGCATTAAAACAGGTTTATCTCTTACCAACAGTCTCAACCTTAGAATATCACGGTTATTTGCAACATATGGCAATTTGTTGGGTAAAGCCTGCTGAAACAGACACATCCACACAGTGACAATGATCCACACAGATGATTTTTGATGGTTTTGAAAGGATCTTACATTAACATATGTTTCCTGAAAGTTAATATAACCCTAAAATTCACGTGACTTATAAAATAATAATAATATTAATGAGTATACTAACCCCTCATTATCTGGGTCCAGTGTTACAGACAATTCAGATAGCACCAATCCAACCAGATAATGTTGCTCTCGGAAAGGTACAGACAGCTCAAACATGTTGGCTATCTTCTGGTCCTGAACATGTGTGGAGAACCCAGAGCTCTGTGGGAAAGAAGATAATTATTTTTATGAAGTTAGAGCTGTCGGAAATTACCAAGTAGCCTAATGACGCCCATAGTCAACAGAGAAATCACTCTAATTTCTTAAGGGGTAAGTGTATTTCTGTGTGTTTTATATTTCTTCCATCCCTTTTTGTCTGACCTGTGAAGTAGCGGAAGACACAGAAGGGGAAGGCGAGGCAGGCGGTGTGAGCAGACTGCAGGGCAGATTGAGGGTGACGTAGTGTTCATGACTGCAAACTATTCTCAAGAAATCTAGTCTCAAAGACTCAAGAGTTGGGTTCTGCAGGGTGTAAAGCTTTGTGGACACCTTTGGAAAAAAGACAGTGTACGTTAGTGTAAATTCTTAAAGACAACATGTAGCTTCATTGCACCAGAACATAAACAATATACAAATATCTGGCAAGTACTCCAGATACTCAAAAGAGACCTGATTTCTTTAGGGAGCTAATACAGTTTGATTAGTTTACTCCTGTACCTGATACTGGTACTCAGCTACGCAGACACCGTGTCACTCAGAGTATGTGTGCTTTCTTTTTTCAACCATACATTCTGCTCCAAATGCATTATCTTGCATAGTAAAAATAAAGTATGATTGAAAAGGAACTTTAGGATACACCAAAAAACCCAACTAGAAATGTACCTGTTTCCAGTATGCCCTGATTAAGGTGAAAACAAAACCTCGGTCCATGACTGACAGTAAATCATTCAGAAAGAAGGCCAGGCTAGTGTTTAATCTCTCCACCAACTCCAGATCCTGTTTAGAGGAGAAACAAGTGTCTTAAAAAAGTTTCCAGAATTGGCAGCTTGAACCAGACTTTTGCTTTAATCCACTGTGTAAAGTCAGTGAAACAAAAAAAGTAAAATTATACTTGATAGCTGCTGATATCATGCGATTGGGTTATTAATTACCTTCTGGAAGCGGGACACGATGTCACCAGCAATGGTGCTGACTAGTGCTGTAATGTCATCCATGAAGCGCTCTGGGAAACGATTCTTCCTGGGTGACTCTAAGCGGTCAGTGAAATACAGGTGGTGGATAATGCTCTTCACCTGTGGATAGGGTACAAGAAAGCATAGCTTTGAATTTCACAGAAGAATTCTGTACTGTGATAGATTGGAATCAAGTTTTCCGTTTCTTACCATCAGTTCAAAGAAAAACCAAGCCTGCTGTAGCGCACCCTCCCTGACGCTTCCACTGCTCACCACCCACTGAAGAGCCAACTCCTCATGGAAGAGCTGAGTACGAAGGTAGAACATGATAAGACAAAGTGGTGAAGAGAGATAGACAGAGAGAGAAAAAGAGATAGAAAGCAACAGAGCCAGACAGAGAAGGTATCACTATCTCACCTTAGAATACATATTTATAAGTCTACACATTGTACATTGTTTTCAGAAAGTATTCAAAGCCTTTCACTTTTTGCACACATTGTGTTGATCTATTTTTTAATGGATAAAATTGTGGTTTTTGCTCATCAATCTACACAAAATTATATATAATAAAGTAAAAACATTTGTAGCAAATGTACTAATAAAGCAAGCTGAAATCTCTCATTTAAAAAAGTGGCAAGGGAGAAGACTAATGCATCCAAACACAGAAGAGCTTAAAGAACTTCTCTGTTTGTCACCTGAGAGTGGGTCAAAGGTCAACGGGAGTGGATTTTTGACAGATCTCTAACTGTCCTGAGTGGTTAAGGTGACCTTCAGAGGAACCGTCAGGAGGAATGGAAGTAACTCATATACAGGTGTGCAAAGCTTGAAGAGACTTACCCAGAAACACGTAAAGAAGAAATAAATACTCAATACTTGGTAATAGTTTTTGCTTTTGGAATCAAAAGTGAAGGAGTCTGAATTCTTTTTGAAGCGACTGTATATGTTGAAACAGGAAGGTGCTTCTGCCCCAGATTAAAATTAACTTGGTGGAAAATTATCAATTTTGAAACTCAAAATTGTTTTAACAATTGTGTGACAATTGTGCTTATGAAGGAATAATACAGTCCAGCAAAAGGTCGTGTGTCCTAACACTGAAAATTAATTCAGTTGATTAAGGACAAAGTGTTATTAGGGGTTACAAAGCCCGGTTACCAACTCTATACTACAAATCTACACTAATACAATTTAAAAAAATCACAAAAATATAATTATCAATCCTTTACAACAACTTCTACTTTTTAAAAATGATGAAAAAGTGCACTCATTAACATGCAAATGGAAAATTGCGTAACCTATATGGTTGAAATATATATATATATTTTCTTATACACATAAAAAAAATTGCATTTATTTTTATATATCATATTTTAGTATTATATGAATAACCTACTTTTTTTTAAACTAGTGTTTTATGCAAAACCAACAAGCAGTCTGGCTAACACAGACTCTCAGCCTAATTCTGGCAAGTCTTCCCTAATTTTATCGACATAATCAAGATATTTAATTAATTTTAAATCTGTAAATGATGTAAGTGCAGCCTAAATAAACACATTTATTTTCTAAATCTTTTGTAGATTATAGACGTGTATTTACTAGAAATGTTTGAGGAAACAAAAAAAATTATTCCGATGGCTTACTAGTTAACAAATGTTTGTACTGCTGTTACACTGCCTGTGCAGGTTCAGGGGTGTATTCAAGCAAAACACACAATTTACACTCAGAGTCTGATTAAATGGTGCACAACGAAGACTTCCCAGACTTACTGTTCCACACAGTCAGCGTTAGCCAGACTACAACCAGACTTCATGTCACATGAAAAACTCCTTGACACATTCAGAGCAAGAGGCAGATCAGTGACAATCAGCATTCAACAAGACTCCACAACCACCAAATACAACATTAACCAATCCAGAGGCACACAGACAAGACAGATGAGGAGGCGAATAAAGAGGTAGGCGGGGTTATCTCCTCCCCCAGTGCAGTAGCTCTACCTTTTTTGTGGGTAACCGTCCTGTTAAAGTTTGCAAGAAACTGGCGCTCTCAGTGTGCGAAGACATGCGATTGCCACAGCGCTCCATGGCCTATGGGTGGGATGAATGGAACGGTGACAACAAGGTTAGTGGAGAAGCAACAAAAGCGTGGAGCTGCACCTTTATCCTCAGCACACAGGGAAATGTGTCTGCTGGGTCACACTCATCCACACTACACACTTTTGTGATCTCTTGCACAGATTTGTCACACGTGAAGACACAAAACAGACACAGGACAGGGTCACAAAAAGAAAAATGTTGCACCCATTTTATAAAACAGACAGATACACTGGTAGTTTGACTGATTTAAAGGAGTAATGCAAAGGAGCTTCAGTAAGGGGGATGACCAACGGAAAACAGAAGACTGATTTGCCTTCTTGATGTTACAGCCATTCAAATCATTAAATGCTTAATGATTTGCTATTCTCCATCCTTATAGGGTCAATAATACTACCTATATATAAAATAGCGTATGGAAAAACCCATACACTATAAACATTACATATCACAGTATTTTAGTGAATATGACTAACAATGTTGTATTGCATGACTAAATGTAGGCATATAAAAAAATTTATTACAATATGCTAAATCTTATTTTGTTTCCTGATAGTATTCATATAATTGTATGTATAAATTAGCAAATAACAAATTATTGTCATGACAACTTAAAATGATGACATAACATCATACAAAGATAAAAGTGAAGCTGACAAACACAGACACACATTCACACACACAGATATTCCATGCTCTATGTGAATGCTTTGGAGGGTGAGTAGAAAGTCATGCAGGGATGCTAGTGGACTATGGAGTTAAAGCAGTGAGTGTGAATAAATATTGAAAGCAGAAATGATTAAAGAAAATAATACATGAAATCAAATTAATGCAAAAAATACTGAAGATTTCTAACACTACTCTTTTTCTCCACCACTCAAACCTCCAAACCTCCTCCTTGAGAAAGACCATGTTTTAACAGGTTTATTTTTAACAATTAATGTCCATTGTAAACCCAAAATAAAAGGTTATAAAGACATTTAAAAATGGGAGGACAAGACTATCAGAGAAATTGCATCCAACAATGTTTTGATTACAATTTCTGCACTTTAGTATCAATTTATATCTGGATTTAGATTATGCATTTTTTCCTGCAACAAGTGAGAAAAAGAGAGGTGCTAGACAAGATAAGTAAAGAAGGATGATACCTAGCATGACAGGTAGTGGGTCATGGAGGCGGCTGTGACTCCCATGTATGGGATCATGGGAGAGTTGTAACTATAAATATACCAGAATACTGTAATATTCTGAAGTTTTGGTCTTCTTTGTCTTGCACTTCATTAGTCACTTTGTGCATGATTCAGCTGTCTCCAGTTTAGAAAAACACGGGAAAGATATTTCCAACCATAAATGACTACAAACTCTAAACAATCGGTTGAGTCTATAAATGATGGATGTGGTTGTAATAACATAATCTAATCTAAAAATGAAAATCTTAATAAGGATTGCCCCCATGCCCAACAATCACAGTGCTATCAGTACCTTTGGCAAACTATACAAATAAACCAAAACTCCAAATATCCCAGTATCCCTTCAAAGTGAATAGGGTGAGTTCATTTCATAGTGAGGCAAAGTGGAGGACGGGGCGTTTATAAAACCACCTGCATGGTTTCTGGAGCGGAACCAGGGCTGGATCCCCAGGGGGCACTCTTACAGCCCATGGTGTGCACCCACGAGTTGGAGCGGTCTAAGCCCTAGGGGTGCCAAGGTCAAAGGACACAAGGCAAGCAAGAGGCAAGGGAATGAGCGAGCAGCACGGGGGAAGGAGGAGGGAAGGAATAATGACAGGTTATAGAGATTCAAAGGTCAGGACTGCTGGAAGGTGCCAAGGACTAAAAAAAAGGTTAGCTGTCAGTAAATTAAAAATCCAAATCATCACCACAGAAGAGCAAAGCACATAGGTTCTCTCTCCCTTTCTCTCTGTGCAAGAAATAGCTTCCCCTCCCTCAAAGACAACCAAAGCAAGGTTCAGTTAAGTATTAGCAGCAAAGGAAACATTAATCAAACAAGGGGCTGCATCCATCATACTATGGTTACAAGTTCAGCAAGAGCATTAGAGCATTAGAAAGGGCACACATCATCCATTCACTGCTCAGACACATTTTAGGTTCAATTAAAACATACTGCAATGTTTCAAGTGGCAAACCACAACTCATACCAGACAAAATACATGAGAAAAGATAAAATAAAGTAATAAAATAAAAAAGGAACAAAGTCAGTAGAGAATAACAAGACTATGCTACTGTTAATGCTTTTACATGTAACTATTGAAATACTGTACTGTTGTAGCTTCTTAAAGCACCTGCTTTACTTATGAGAATGTAAACTAAATGTCTCATGTGTCTTTCACAATCTGCACACACTGAGCGTTGTACAGTATGTGCAAGCGTGTTTGTCTCAGGTTGCTGTTACAGTGGTTAGAGAGATAAGATGTCCAAACGTATAAGTCACTGTGCATCCAGAAAGTTTCTCTTGCTGTTGGTTAAGAGCTATACATTCAGTACTATTACTGTACTAGCACCTAATTAATCTAAAATACAGGGCTGTGAAAAAGTATTTGCTCCCTTCGTGATTTTTGTTTTAATTTTTTTACATGTTTATCACACTTAAATGATTCAGATCAATACACCTTACTAAACGTTGTTTGATGACCTTACCTTACTACCAATGATAGAGCGGACCTCATCATCAGGAGAGGTGGGTGTACCGGAAATGTCAGGGTTACTGTTACTAAGGCTACGAGAGCGGTTCAGGTTGAGGCTGGCTGGTCGAACTGCTGAGCGAGCCATGGTGGCATAGTGAACGGAGCCTCCCAACCCTCCCGGACCTAAGACAACACAGAAGGAGAATGGGACAACTGGAAATGTGATCAGAGTAACTACACACAGTAAACAAACAAAATCGTTCATCTTGCATGTTGAGAACACACATAGTAGTTCATAAATAAATGTAATTATAAGTGTTTCTAGTTACGTCAAACAGGCAATACGTCTCAGCAGTGCAAGGTTTACAAGCTAATTCTAAAGGAATGTAGGAAATCATGTCTTCTACCACACACCAAAATGATTAACCAAAATGTAATATGGCTTAAAAAAAAATCACGTTAGTTATTTTTCGGAGAAGAACAGTTGCACACAGATTAAAATGTACAGCAGTGGAACATATGTACCTGTTAAGGATGAGTTGGGGTCTGTGTTGGGCAAGCAGAAGACAAAATGGATGTGGAGGATATAAAAAAACAAAAGATTAAAAAGAAACAGAAGAAGAGAAAATATGGTAGGTTTGATCATAAACACCCAGTAACAGTGAGCTGGTGGTTGGATGAAGTTAACTTAAAAGGAGAAAACAGAATAACAAATAAGAATATAGATAAATGGGAGGAGGTTTACTGTATTGAATACCTGGAGATGGCGAGTTGGGGTCAGTGCTGGGCAAGCGGAAGACATAATGGATATAAGACGACAGCAGGCTGTTGCGGCCATGCATGTCCTGGCTTGTGTCGAGGTACTTATGAAGCCGGTTCACTATGGATGCCATAACCTCGAAGGCTGCCTGGCCCAGATTCACTAAACACACAGACACAGTGGTAAAGAAACTTAAGCTCACAGCAGGCAGCAGCCGAGCTACTGTGGACTACTCTGGGGAAGTTTCTCCATATACAATATCATACCTATCTGTCCAGCAATGACCGGTGGTCGCACTACAAGCAACACCAGTTTGTCAAGTAGGAGATGAAGGAATCGAACAACTGGCTCCAGCTGGGAAGAGTTAAGAGCTGCAATGCTTGACTTGAGCTCAGCTTCCAGGTTGTTCTCCATGATGCGCATATCTCCTATTCTGACTGGGAACATGTGCTCATCCAAGGCATGTACCAAGGCAAAAAACTTATCCAGGTATTGGTCCTGGAAGGAGAGAGAGTGGTAGAGATAAGGGTGAAAAGTGGAGAGAGACATTTATTAGCAAAACAAATTCAAGACAATGCAGAAAAGGGAAGATAGGAAGAGAGGGATGGTAAAAGGATGGAAGAAGAGAGAGAGATGAGAAAAGTGGGTGGATAGAAAACAGAACTCAAAAAAGAGACATAAAGTAAAAGCAACCAAATTCACAAGAAAAAAAACAAACATAATATTTGAGTTAGAGAAGGGTGCAGGAAAAAAGTGAGAACGGATTCGACCAACAAAAGTAAGCTTGGATCTACTCGACTGTAACTCTGAGCCAGCAAGTTGGTTCACTGAGCGGAAACCGCAAAACGAACATTACTACAAGAACACTGTGGAATCCACCAAGTCTAATCTGCGACATGAGCATTGATTTATGAGCACATTAGTCACAGTTAGGCTCCTGGGGACCGCAGTCAAGCCCTCCACACCACAGCCGACAAAGATGGAGTAGACCTCAGTAAATTACTGGCGAGGTGAGCTTTACCCGCTAATGAACTATTGTTGGGGAAGAATTACTGTCTAAACACTGTGTGGTTGTTTGTCTTAACTTCAATTGAAACTTCAAATAATTCTGTATGTGTGATGTGTCTAAAACTGACTTTAAGGCAACTATTTTTATAATAAGCAATACGTTCTCATTATAAAGTCCTATACCTGAAAATCTCCTTGTTAGCTATATTATGGTTTTCATTTCCCAGCAGAATTTGTTATCAAATGGTATAAACAACAAAGACAGGAAAGGATGGATAAGAGATGTCTATTACAAATTTACCTTAAATGCTGTCAGCATAATATAGTATTGCTACCTGCGTGTGGATGGTGGAAACAGTCACAACTTCCACATTGAATACTCCTCGATGGTTGTCAACCCACTTCATCCCTGGGAGTGGAACCTTAAGAACAATAATAATACTTGAGCAAACTTGTGCTACACTTACAAAATGAAATCATGGTCATAGGACTCTACTTAAACACAGACTTTAGTCCGTTGCCCAACTAAAGACGACTTACAATGCATATAACATTAATGAAGTTCTTTAATTAATTTACGTGTTTTCCTTAAAAAAACACTGTCTTACATCTGGGGAGAGAACAGAGTAGGACTGTGGAGGTTTTTCCAAAGACACAGGCAAACAAAAGTGTCCTGTTCGTAGTCGCCCATTCTGCAACATCGGGATCCACTGGAAAGACAGGAATAAAGGACAAATTCAGATGCTAATATTTTTCATTGAATCCCCATTTTTTTTTCAATCCGCCCTCTTCTATGCAGTGGCCTGCTGGGGGAGTGGATGCACGGAAAGGGACAGGAGTAGGATTGACAAACTGG
>JAUYWH010000020.1:18952782-18971332 GCA_034779795.1 Ctenopoma multispine | reverse complement strand
TTCAAGCCTTTATCCGTAATACATACTGTGTATGTGTGTACATAGAATCTCCAGTTGTATATAGTGTCTATCTTGTTAAATTTTTTTGTATGCCAGTTTCTACTCTTTGCTTCTGTACTGAGCTGTGGTAACACACTAATTTCCCCGCTGCGGGATCAATAAAGTCTTATCTTATCTTAAAATCTAAAATCAAAATGCAGTGTTTCCCCTAGCGTTATACAAGGGGGGCGCCCCGCCCGCCAATGGCACCACCCGCACCCCCAAGACAGTCAAGTAAATTTTACTTAATTAGATTTTTTGTACATCGCCAGATCACATTAGAAGTTATTCCAGGTTCCCCTTCCTATAGAACAGGTCTGTATGTTGTTCTTTTATTAAACTACCTAAACATGCAGCGATATGTGCACACAAAGACACTCGTCCATGCACAGATGAACTCATCAGCAGACAGAGAGCGCATGTCGTGAATATGATTTTTAAGGCATTAAAAACACCCACCAGCCACGGCCATCATATTTAAACTGTACAACTGATACTAAGCAAACGAAACCATTGTATTTGGAGTTGTTTGCGCATTTAGAGATGTCGTAAAATGAAGGTAACACTTCCTCACTGTTACATACCGTGTATCCCACAGGGGTCTCCAAAGGTGTGTTCTGCTTCTGCTGGCAACTGACGTGATAAAAGGTGAAAAGAATGTGGTGGTGGTCTGACAAGGAAGCAGGCAACTTGATCTTGATCTCATCATGGAAGTCTGGGGATCTGACGACAGAAATGAGCAATGATAATATAGGACCAAGTGTTACAGACTGTTATGGACTAGGTAAAGAAGATAAGGATTAGGTTCAGGCCAGTGTTTCACAGACATCGTACTTAAGCTTGAAGGTTCTAATAATATCCACACATCATAATTTACTTGAGCTGAAATCTTTATATTCCCACAGGAGGAAACTTTGTCTACAATCCAGTGCTCAGAAACAAACAACCCGCAACTACAGCCAGCTCATCAACAAACCCATTAGGATTGCCTCAAGGCTGGAAATTGTTAAAAGTGGCTAAAAAGGTCAGAAGAAACCCTAATTTCTCATGGGAAAAATCTTCAAAAAGATTTTGAAAAAAATCCTCAAGGAGAAACAACAACACTAGGAGCAACTTCATCTCAGTTAAAACCACAACGATCATCATTAAGTACAGTCCATGTGTTATTTTAACAGATGTGAAGATCATTTCTGAATTACAACAAGCTACCAGTGACCATTTCCCAAAATAACTTCTATATGATTGTCCTAGTCACAATGGTACATTATTCATAGACTGACTCATTTTAAGTCTTGAAGTTTTGACCCCTGCGTGACAAATGGCAAACCACTGGGTCTCATAAAAACGCTTAATAGCGGTGATAAAATATTAGAGACCCCTTAGGTATTATGTAGAGGTGGAACAAACTTGTGCCAAGGACACTACTTTGTATGTATAAATATTAAAGGTTGACTTAACAAATTATTAATTAAATGCAGTCAAAGGTTGGATAAGCTATATGTTATAATAACAATATAATCTAATTGTTATAAATAATTATACAGAAATAACTACATAACAGTATTTGCTAGTATGAGCTTGAAATATTAACTTGTGTTTTCACTTCAGTTTTAGGTTAAAATGTATAGACTTGTGAAAATGCAATTTAATCACCTTCTCAAAATTTTACAAAAAAACGGACTTTCTTTATTGTTTCACTCTATAGAAACTACCCTACCCAAAAGATGCTACATGCACTTACCTGTTATGATACACTACAGCAGTGTAGGCCTCTTTAGAAAAGTCGGCACAGCTGGACTTCCCAAAAATCACCTGGTGGATAAAAAAAACAAAACACATATCTATAGACATGAAGAGGGTCACAAAGGCACATTATAAAGATTTCTGACTATGTCACCATATAAATACTTGGTAGCATGCACACCACAACTTCTTCTATAGTCTTACTATATGCAACTACATTAATCTGCATATCCCAAAAGTGCTGTTCAAAGGCAACTAGACTGCATATCCATTAGGCATTAAGCTGCATGAAACATCACACTGGTAGGGTAAAATGCTTAGTTTCCAACATACAGTGATAACATTTAGCTAAGAAAAATGGTTTGTCTTACAGTATCTGATCATGACGTACCGGCATTGCATTGCTTGGATCCTCTCCATTCATAAATTGCACTTTCACTGTGATGTTGCGGGCAGAACCTTGGCGGTTGGCAAAGTTAAGACTCTGAGGGTTCACATACAGCAGATTCCTTAAAAACACAAACATGCGCACAGACAGAAATACAGAGAAAACAAGGTACATCATTAATTAAATAAGAGTTCACATATCAAATCTATGCATTAAACAAAAGCCTTTTATTATGTAATCACTATGTAAAGGTAAAATAATTATATTATATATTTTAAAATAAAATACAGGTGAGATTAACATCCAATTCACTTCTCATGATATTACTTAGTAATCTAGAATATATAATATATATGGTAATTTCTTTCAAATGTGTGTAACCCATGACTCCATACTGAAAATGAAACCAAACATCTTTGAAAGTGATTGACCTAAATAACTAGCACAGTTACATGACATTCAAGGCCACCATGGTAGGTAAACCATTCTCTGATTGGTAAATACAGGTGGTATGGCCTGTCAAGAATGATCAGAGGTGAAACCTAAAAGTAATATCGTATTTTTTTTCAGAACAGGTGGGAGGAAAAAGGGAGGAGTTTTTGATTCACTGTAAATGGCTATTGTTTGTCTAGAAAGATAGCTGATAATTTGCGATGAGAGGTTGTTATCCACCTCAATCATACAATGCAGCAAGTAACACTACAGAAAAAAAGTATGTGATGATTAAACCACAACCTTTTGTAAAATTACAGGTTAGACTCAGGTATAGCAGCTACCTGGACAAGTAGTAGACAAGTAGACACGGTACAATGACCTTCAACATCATGGAAAACAATTTAAAAGTACTTGCTTTTTAGAAAACATTCTCCTGGGATAAACTGTACAGTGGACATTGGTTGCAAACTTGAGAGCTTAAAAATATGAATTTTTATTTTATGGCTTTTGTCAATGTTGTGATTGCTGCTGGTAAAAGTAATTGTACTGTACTGTCAAAAGTACTGGTTACAACACTTTTGGGAAGGGGGAAGAGGTCCAAAAATAGGAAGTGTAATGTATCTGGGGGACAGCTGAAAAACCGCAATGACGGAGTTGACTCTGTGGGGGGCAGCCCCACAGAGAGCACAGCTGGAAACACAACTGACAAGAAGGCGTGGGAACCTATCTTGTCTGATGATTAGAATTGTTTCTTTTGTTACCATCCATCTAGCTTGTCTTAACAATTTTAATTGCTTCTTTTGAAGCGGGTTGTTGAACTTGAACTGAAATAGACCCCAAGATGACCTGGCTCTGACAAAGTTCAAATACCGATATTTGTCACTGATTGGACAGTTCACCTCATCAGATTCAACTGAAGTTAATCAGTACACATGAACAGTGAGAATACAAATTCTGCACTGAAGATGTTACAGCTCTCAGTAGCAGTATACTCCCAGATGTTAGATGGTAGTCACCCACCTTCCCCATTTGGGGACAAGTGGTTACATAAAGGGTCATCGTTATTCTCAAAGTCAGTGTTTACAAACTCTAAACACAGATTAGGATAGGTTTCTCACCAGTAGGCCTGTTGAAATGTTAACAGAATAACAACAATTTGAAAGGTGCTGAAAAAAACATTTCAGTTCTACTCAAAACTGTAACAGTTAACTTGACATTGTTCGTGTTGACTAAACTAGTTGAATTTCTATATTAGACCCAGAAGTGCAGAGGTTTTGCTTTGTAGATGCATACATGTCACTTAATAGTCACTGAAATAGGATATTATTATCCTGGTATTATTGGATTACATCCCCCAACACCAGACATTAAAGCCCTGTTGGTTTATACAAATTATTATTATTATCATATACAAAACATGCCTCAAAATCAATGCGAGATTTGCAGTACGTGTCACAAATCTAACGGAACTAACCAGTAATTTCAATGTCAACGTTAGGGTAAGAAATGAAAATAACCTTGAAATCGCTAAATTCAGTGTGACCTTTTTAGTGCAACTCAGTCCTAGTTTTAATTAAATAAAAAAAGTCACAATGCATTTTTAAAACATTTTTCTATTCAGCAAAAATGGTCCTACACAACGTAAATAACATAAAAGTCACCCCTATAGGTGCTACAGTGAGTTCTGAATGTGGATAGATTTGTCATGTGATCAAAACAAAAGGATGTCAGTCGTGAAATGGCATGCAGCCATGACACAAAGCAACTCATAGTCAACATAACGAGTGATCAATGCATATAATTACACAGCTAGACCAGGTACCATGGGATCATTTTGGGAATTAATGATGTTAATGAAAATCTGCATTTCTACAGAGCAATGGACAATGGATATCCCATCATTTAAACTGACTTATGAGGTGGTTTACTATCTTAAGTGAATACTCCACTGAAAAGTTTTGTCTGGATATAATACCAGCTCCACAGAGAAAGGGCCCACCAGGTCAAGTTAGGTTAAAAGTCTCAAACATCTTGCTATGAAGCCACCACACTAACCACTGCAGTAAAATTAAGGATACTGAATATCACTACCAGTTTTACAGCAATTCTGGTTCATTTCCTTTGTACACATCCAGTTTTTCCTTAGCTATAGAATCCTTTTAGCTACAAAAAGAAAAAATGGTTCAAATATTCAGATATTTGTAACAAAGGACATTTTTCAAATTAATCCAAATAATCATTTTATTTTCCATACAAAGCAACTGAGCAGCGATAGTACATATAGTGCATTTTCAATATATAGATGCCTGTGAGGAAAAAGAACAAATTGTAAGCTTTGATTTACCATGAAATGTAATGGCACAGCAATTACTGGGTCTGGGAGTTTTTTTTTATTTTAAACCATATAGCAAGAGGACATGCTGAAGCTATATACCTTACTTAGAAGTTAGGAACCACACAGCATGGACTGCCAAGAGTATAAATATTTATATACCAATTAAATACCACACCAAGTCATTTCACTGATTAGTTCCTCTCTGTCTATGGCTGAAGGTGGACATATTTCACCAACACTGCTAGTCCGTATGAAACAACTTACTAAGGAATTCCCATAAACACTGCTTCTCTGTGACAGTTCTCAGTGCACAGGAGTGGTCCCTTAAAAGCTACAAACTAATCAGAAAAAAATATATTGTATTCCCCATACTATGTCTGATCCATGTGTGATGCCTTTAAAAATATCACACAAGTCATGACAAGCTAAAAAAATGACAAGGCTGCGCAATGAAACCAAGATGATAAGTCCACACTGTCCAAACACTCCAACATCACTCATGCCCAAGAAGCTCAATCCTGGCAGACATGACAGACCCACTCCCCTCCCCACAAAAAAAAGAGAAGGAGAGAGAGAGAGAAAGAGAGAGATTCTGATGCCAGGCTGATTCAGCAGGATGCTAAATCAAACCCAAGAACATTAATTACACACAGCATTATCAATCAGAGTGTGTGTGTGTGTGTGTGTGTGTGTGTGTGTGTGTGTGTGTGTGTGTGTGTGTGTGTGTGTGTGTGTGTGTGTGTGTTCGCGCAGGGTTATAAGGTTTGAAACTGATCAGACCGACAATCCATCAGAAACCTGTGATGGCTATTGTTGGACGTTGTTTTTCTGCTGATCAGCTAAAACTGCAACACAGATGGAGAATAGCGTAGGATAGGGTGTGGTATGGAGAGGGGATTGGGGTTAAATGGGTAGTACAGAAGGGGGGTTGTATATATTATTTTGCTCACCGCTGTGATTTGTTTGTTCAAGAGAGGGAGGGCTCGAGGGGGATTTGGGAGGAGGTGGGGTACAGAGCTAAAACATAGAAGGTTTAATGATCAGCTAATCCCCCCCCTCCTCTACTGAGAGGGCATTATATAACACAGGGCAGCCTGCTGCTCTCACATCATTTCAACAGCAAGGAAGTCTAGGTTATAGGCAAGGAGAGCAAAAAGAGAACAGCACATTGCTGAGGAGAGCAGGAGCAGCAAAGCACTGTGTCAGAAGATTACTGCTATTCCACAATACATAATTGGACAAGAAAAAATGACGATGAAATTGTTTTGCTTGTTGTTGTTGCTAGCTAATTCCACAGCTGCTGTCCCACTGGAAACCTCAGGCAGAGAAGAGCAACCAACCCTGGCCTCCCAATCCTTTATCACAGAACCAAGCCAAACTGAGGCAAAGTCTCGTTTTGCCATGCTGGACGATGTCCGCTTACTCGCTAACGGTCTCCTTCAGCTAGGACAGAGTTTACGAGAGTTTGTCCACAAGACCAAGGGCCAAATCAACGACATCTTTCAAAAGTTGAACATTTTTGACCGCTCTTTCTACCAGCTTTCAGTGGTCACATCAGAGATCAAGGAGGAAGAGGAAGAGCTGAAAAAGACCACCAATTTCTTGAAGACCAACAATGAAGAAATTAAGAACTTATCCCTGGAAATTAACTCCAAAATAAACAAAATCCTGCAAGAGCGTATACAGCTACAGAGCAAGGTAGGGACCCTTGAAGAGAGGTTGAAAGGACTGTCGCAGAGCATGGCTCCTGCTGACCAGCACAGCGAAATCATGACACTCAAGGTAAGGAATCACTAAGCACTCAGGCAATTTCCTTAATTATGTCATGGATTTTATGCTAAAAGCAAAATATGTGAAAAGTGAGCAAATAAAACATCCACCAAAAGTTTCTTTCAAATCAACTTAACAGTGGAAATGCATCTAATGAACTGGATAACCATAGACATAATACCGTTACCTTATTGTTGAATTACTGACTTTAGCTCAACTTGAATGCTGTCAAAATAGAGTACGTGGCACACGCACTATAGAACTGCACAAACTGCATGCAGTGGAAGAATGAAAGCAACTTAACTCAAATAGTTTTCTGTTTTGCTGTTGCATGATTAACAGCATGTCGATTTTGCTACTGGTAAAAATTCACAATTATACTAATTAACATTTTGTAGATCGATATTCAGCTGCTGTATATAAACTCTCTAAATGGCATTTTTAGGAAGTGATTGAATCTCAAGAAAAAACAATTACCAACCTGCTAAAAGCTGTGAGAGAGCAGCATAACCAACTTGACCACCAGAAAATCAAGATTAAAAACCTGGAGGAAAAGGTATTTCTATAAGATTTCATCTGCTATCTCTGTGAAAGTCATTTGATACTTGGAAGTCCTGTTTGAAAATTCTGCTTTGGGGATGCATAGGGATTTACACAGCTTTTTTAGGGCAGACAACATAATTGAACATGAAACCCATTTGTCTTCTCTTGCAGCTAAGCTATGACAGTTTTCAAGATACAGTCAATAAGGCAATTGATTCAGACCCTGAACCTCCTGATATGTTTGAATATCTGACAGGAAACTCAACTGGCCTGAACATAAAAGGTAAAATTACTACATTAATTAAAGATGTATATATTGTCAATTGTTTAGAATATTGGAGTGTTAAATATCAGTACTTCCTGTAACAGTACTTCTTAAACACTTGTTTTTCTGCAGTGTTCACTAATACTTCATAAATACACCTGAATAACTACCTAAAATGTAATTTAATACCCAATTCAGAAAATATGGCAATATGATGGAAATTCAATATGAACTAAATTATTTACTACATTCCTTTTTTATAATTTTCAGCATTGTATAAACAGCTCCATTAATAATCAACTACAACAATCCCACTTTTAGTTTCAAGTTTACCACATTTCCCGAGAGGCTGTAGCCTTATAACAAACATCCAATGTTTAAATGTTTTTTAAAGTCCTGCAAATATCTTGCTTAAAATAAAAGTTAATTGCAAAAGTTGGAAAAATGTGGAGGCATCAATTGTGATTGTTGTCATTATGTTTCAGATCTGCCAGTGGACTGCAGTGATTTGTTTAACAAAGGAGAGACAAACACTGGAATTTATTTTATCAAGCCTAATGATTCAGAGCCATTCAATGTTTACTGCGACATGGGCTCAGGTGGGTAACACTAGACCAATCTGAGTTCTCAGGCAAAGAGACAAACACTGTTTCAGCATTCAAAGACTGTACTTTAGATGACACACTGATGTTTACATACTTTACCAATGAAAGGAAAAGGAACAAAAAACAAAAGGTTATCAATATAAATAATCACAAAAATAAGCTTTTCAAGAAAGGTGACAATTGGGTGTTGTCATAAATGTGGAACAAAAACCTGTGTGTCTTGTAAAACAATAACAGAGCTTGAAATATTTCTCACTCATTCTGTAGATGCAGGTTTGACCGTCATCCAACACAGGGTTGATGGTTCAGTGGATTTTGACCAGACATGGGACAAGTACGAGAAAGGATTTGGTGATCTGGAAAGTAAGCACTTTTTAAATCTTAAGTGTTTTGAAACCTGAATCTGTGTATAGTTTGAGGAGTTAAACAAATATGGCCTTAACTGAACAGATTTTTTATGAGAGAGCCATTTGTCAGTACTTCCTGTAAGCCTGGCCATAGGAAATAGTAATCGTTACATATCAGCCCTTAACTGACAAAATTACTTCCTGTATTATCTGAGTACACAGCAAGTTTTGGCAGTTTTCCCTGCAGCACCCATCGGCTCAGACAGTTGCTCACAGATGCAGCCATGTTGAATTCCAAACTAATGGCTCCTGTTGCTATGAACTTTAATTGCACCATCCTTTCACAGCTACTTAGAGTGCCATGAAAAAGTCCCCTTCCTTATTGTTTTGCATATCTGTCACACTTCAAAAAAATGAATCAAAATCCAGTTAATGAATTCAATAAAAAAAACTTTTTGTATTTCCTTGGTTTATCTTTGTATAATATTAAAATGTGTTACATCTGAGTGAAGTGGAAGGGGAATTGTGACAATTATACAAACAAAAAAAACACTATCTAATAATTATAATATATTACTTGCAACTGACTGCAGCATGGTCCAATTAAATATGAATGATTCATAGCCTAAACTAATGTATGTGTAATTCAGAGGACTTCTGGCTGGGCTTAAAAAAGATCTACAGTATTGCACAGCAAGGAATTTACATCCTACGCATTGATTTGGAGGACTGGAAGGAAGAGAAGCATTGGGCTGAGCAACGTTTCTCACTGGAGGGTCCCTCTAAGGACTACACCCTCCATGTCAGTCATTTTTTCGGTGACCTGCATGATGCCATGGCCAGCAGCGATGGCATGGGGTTCTCCACCAAAGACAGAAATGACAACAACCACCAGAACCCCAACTGCGCTCGCAATCACACAGGTACAGAGTTTCACAGAATGAGGGCTTATATGACCTGTATAGCTACCATCAAAACATATAATCCACAAAGACCAATATGTGTCTATTAACCTTTTCTGATGTGTTGGCAGGTGGCTGGTGGTTCAGTGGATGTGGAGAGAACAACCTTAATGGAAGGTATCTGTGGCTGAGACCAAAGGGACGCTCTGCACGGAGGAAGGGCATTCACTGGAAGTCTGGCACAGGGTCCTTCAATTCCCTCAAGATGACAAAGATTACCATGCGACCAGCTTCAAATGCTGAAAGCTTCAACTAAACCCCACAATTCACACCTTCTCTAAAATTACTGACATTTTTCACAAACACTGATAATATCTAATGCTCGGCGAAATAGTTCCATAGAAAAGGAAGGTGAGGTAAGACAGGCATTATATATGTCTACAGCACAGAATTCTTTATCTACAATGTGAAGCTGACCACTTTCTAACAGATTTTTGCCTGAGACTGTTGCTATCAGATAACATGTTGAAAAAGTCATAAAATGCTGAACTGTAGCAATGATGTAACCATGCAACACAGGTTGTTAACCTACTGGGTAGTAACGACACTAGCATTGCTGTTATGCAATATGTGCAATCGCTTGTGAAACAGACTTGATTATATTGATCAGCAACCAGATTCAGAGCTGGCAGCAAAAATGTCACAGTGCCGCAGCAGGAGAGAAAGCTACGAGACAGCATGATGCAGTTAAATTGACTGCTTGATTTATTTCAGTGAACCTTTACGTATGACAGTTTCAATGTCGGCTAAACTATTTAACAGTGCATTTTACTTTTGTGATGTGAAACTATATTGAATGTTCCCAGGACCCACAGGCACAAAAGCAACCATGTTATTATGTAAGGCATGCATCTGGTATACAGCAAGTAATGGTAAGTGTTTCTGGTTTTGGGGGATTTTTATGGTAATTTACACTACTTCCAATTCCAAGGAAATACATCTATAAATATGGAGATACTACACTTTGACAGCAGGTTTCTTTTGTTTGTTATTTTTTACTCTGAAGTATTTAAGCCATGTTCACACTTTTATGTGATTTATTAGGTTTGGAAAAGCATAATTTCCTGTGTTATTGAGTCATATTGACTCTTGTCCATTATTACAACAAAACTGACTGTACTGTAGATGGGCCTCACACTAACATGTCTCCCTGTCAAAAAGCTATGTGTTCTAACAAATCATATTTATGAAGAAAAAATAAAAATGATGATAAAATTATAAAATTTTTAAGTGTCATGTTATTTGAATTTTTATATTTGCAACCTCAACCTATTTATTATTACTGTTTCTGCAAATGTATATAGCAATAATAAAAAAAGTGTTCGTATATAGTTAACCTGACAAGTACTTGTAAAATGTTTGATAATGTTAAATTATAAGGCTTTCAGAAGACTTATTATACCACATAACATGTAAATATAATGAAAAACAATTAAAAAATGTAAAATGATTTCTTTTCACCCAGTCCCCTTGTGGTGGATCAGTTAGGTCTGACATTAGTTAACCTACAATAGGAAGGCACATGTTATTTGTAAACAAACAAGGTCTGCAATCATGTGACCATGTCACCAGCAACATCTGGCAATAAGAACATCTCTCTAAATGACCTTGACAAAAGTAGCAGTTGCTCAGACGGAATATGTACATGGTACACTGGCAGATGGAGGTCAACATTAACAAGCCACAACGTCACTATGCACGGCCGAAACTGATGCTGTACTAAATTTGACAGGATGACGATGTATTTGGTGTTTTACCTACTAAGTGAAGAGGTGTGAGTTTATATCCAATTTATAAAGCATCTGAAAGTCTGTCACTTCACGGGTAATCATGTCAAGCATGTTAAGCCAACATCTGCTGATGGTAATATCCATATGCAGTCCCTGGAAAATATCCCTGGAAATATTTTCCAAAAATTTTTAAGTAAGCTACATTGGAAATGTAATATTTCTAAAGCTCATTCACAGATCTACATTCTAGCCAAATAACAAATATGTCCATGAAGGGCAACAAAGATCTTTTTTTTTTTAATCTTTCCAAATCCTATAGTTCCCTCATATAAAAAATAAAAAAGATATTTTTGCAACCTATTGACGGGTAATTTGGAAAGATAGCTTTATTTTGAAAAATTACAAGAACTACATTACAAACTACAGATCATTTTTCTGTACCTGTATGTGGTGTTTGGTACATAGACGTCCCTTGCAGGAAACTCCAGGATCTCTCTCGTGGGCCGTACCCTGCTGTCTGGGTAAGGCTTAACCTGCTGTAGGTCAGGGGTCAAGCAATAGTGGGGGTTCTCTGGAGCTGGAGAAATGTCCAACTTTAACTGGGCTATGATGACAGAAGGAGAAAAAGGTTAGTGTATTAGTAGCACATCAAGGAGACAAAAGGAGGCAATTCATTTGACTCATTTGTTCACTTCATGCCAGGTATAGATGATTGTCAGGTAAACAACCAGCAATTGGATAAAGAAATTAAAAGACACTGTTCTGTACCTGTTATTGGTCTGAGTCTCCTCAGAACGGAAGAAGGTCTTCTCATGTCTGCTAGAAACTTATACAAGTCCTCATCACTCAGCCTGTCGCCCTCCTATTACGTACATTAGATTTTAAAAAAAAAGAGTAAGGAAAAACATAATATATATTCTCACAGTAAGTTATAGGACATATCCCTATTTATCTGTGTATGTGCATGTCAAGCAGTGCAACACTCAAATAGTTCAGACTTGTGTGTGGATATAGTATTTGTAGCTGTGAAGACCTGTTTGAAGAAGTTGGTGATAGTAAGTGTTGCAGGTCTAAAGCCTGTCAGACTGCATGACTCATCTCCACTCGTGGTCCTTTCCAGAGAACGCCTTCCCATGATGCTTGAGTTTCTCCGTTCTGACCATGAGCCTTTTCTCTCTGCACATATGCAAAAAACAGCATTTACAAATCAGATGGCTTTTTCCTCTAGGATATGCTGCAACAGGTTCATACCACAGGGCAGATGAAAATCTATTTTTCTGATGTGTCTAGCAAAATTGCAGCCGCCAGAGGTCAAAGGTTAGACAAATGCCAAGGCTAAACACAAAATAACATACCAATGATCAATATTGCTGGGTACTTTGTTTGGATGTTTTGCTGTCTAAATTTGCTTAACCTGCCGTCTGCTATCAGAAAGTTGTTTTTAGATAATATTTTAAAGTGTGGTAATGATATCATATCTCCATGAGTTTAATGCGTGACTACCAGGTCCCCGATATTGTCCCTGATAACTATGTGAGACAATGAGGCAGTGGGTGGTTAGGAGCACAAAACCCTAACTGAAGTTGCTGACATAAATATCTTTGTAGTTTATAGAATTATAACAGAATGTCAGACCTGAGAGGCTCATCTCCAGCTCCGTATCCCTCTCAAGACTGCCAGCACTGTTAACAATGTTCATCAGATGGATAGCAGTCCAAGCAAAGGGCATGCGGTAGCGACCCAGACGTTGGCAGAATTGCTCTGACTGAAGACGAAGCTTCTCCAGCTTCTCTTTATTCTACAACAAAATACATGTTTACGTAAGCTGGTTATACTTATGACTTATTTTTAAGAAAGTATAGAAAACTAAAATATAAACCGTAATAGCCTTTCCTTGTTCATTCATACACAAATTCAAACTTTTTGCCGTTCAAGCTGCAAAGTTTCTTCACAGTGACAATACCTTGGTAGCATCTGACTCTTTGAAGACCATGTATGGTTCGGCACATTCTCCAATATCACCTTGCTGCAGTACCTTTTCCAGCTGTGGACGAAGCATGCACAGTTTTTAGTCACCGCACTCGCACACAGCAAGAAGTGATGATACAGACACATCCCATGCCCATCATATTTAAAGTTGTAATGTGTATTGCATTTGAGGATAATTCACTGAAAATTCATTTTAAGGAGAAAGACCCACCAGTGTACCATTTATATATTTATACATTGAGATTTTAGTGTTTGTGATCCCCGAAAGCACAATTTCTTATAGTTAGGGTTAACACATTTGTGAAATATGTTAACCCTACCCCTAACTATAAGGGAAAATCAATAAGTAGCAGTTTTAAAAGTGTTTTTTGAAAATGTTTTTTAGAATCAGCATCCCCTTATACTTGGAGGTATACAGTTTTATTATTAGTTTTATTATCTTCAAAACAACATTTGAGATAAAAGAGAAGATAATCATAATTTGCCTGACCTTAATGACCAAAAAGACATCCTGGGAAGGGTAAGTGATGGAAAATATAGCGGAGCGTGCCAGTGTAGAGATGGCAGCTGTCTGAATGTGTGGACGCAGCATTGCCTTCGTCTGCTCAGAGTTCAGGTCAAAGAAAAAGTTCTCTGATATCTGCAGGACACACATAAACAAGTAATTATAGCATTATCATAACATGAAAGTTATAAAGGATGTCTGAGTGAATGGCTCTACAGCCTAATTTCTTTCATGGTGACAACACAATAGCATCTCAGTGACAAACAACTCAGTTGTGAAATAATAGCGCTCTTGTTCAGAGCAGCATTTTTCAGAGATTCCCTTATCATGGCAACTACTACCATCTAGTGTTTGTTAGCTAAACGGTAAGAAAAAGAAGCAGGGCTGTAGCACTTTAGAAAGATAGATATTTCCAGTGTATGATTTAAGTGCATTCATACAACCATAACAGGGGAACTACGTAAAATTTTATGGTCCACTCATCAAATTCGTTTGGGCCTCCCAACAATTTTAACAGTTTCCAGAAGTGGCCCAACAACTCAGGGCTGAGGAGGCACTGAGGAAGCATAACAGCTTACCTTTTTCTTTTCCTTGACATCATATAAGGCCAAACTAGCAAATATGGGCTCAATTTCGATCTCAAACCTTCAAGGGGAGAAAAAAGAGTGGGTCAGCAGAAAGAAGCAGTTAAATAAAATGGGTTTCCTTTTCTGAAAAAAAGCCTGTCCACCCCTTACTTCAAGGACAAGCACTTGACGAGTAGCCTCTGGCCAAAGTGTTCTTTAGGTACTTCAGGCACACAGTGGCGCTCAATGGGTTCCTCCTACAAAAATCAGCACAAATCAGAAAACATGACTTAATTACTGTATGACCCAGCTGTGCTGAAAAACACCTAAAACATGGAAATGTATTTATCACAAAAAATAGCAGATATCCTAGTAGTGGTTTTTCAAGCATTGGTACAGGAGAATACTTTACCTCATCAAGGGCAGGGTGCAGAGCAAAGAGTTCACGGTGGCGGTTGGCCTTGCGCTGATCTTCGTTATGCCTGTCAATCTCCTCATTGGGAGCACGGTCCAGAAGGTGAGGCAGGAGGGCATCAGGGAGGGAGTTCTTCAAGTCAAATATGCTGCAGGCCCAGCTGCCACGTGGGGTGTCATCTATAGACATTGACCGTCGCTTCAGGTCATCCTACAAGTCATGAAGAAGAAGTGTTGCAGAGATGCTGACTTGCAAACACAGTATTCTGGCAACTATGACTATTTGTTCAAGGCTATATCCTTCTATCATCGGTTTGCAAATCTCAAACGAGGCTCAAAATCAAGATGAATCAAGACATATTTTCGACAGGATAACAACAGTCATCTGTCCTTGGACCAGTTCTTTTTACTTTTAATACTTTACAAGAAGGAAATATTATAAGGAAACACCCTAGTAACTTCCATTGCTATGCGGATAACACCCAGCTACATTCATCTATCAAACCAGATGAAACAAATCGATTAGTAAAACTTCAAGCATGTTTAAAAGACATAAAGGCCTGGATGTCCTGTAAATCTCCACTTCTTAATTCAGACAAGACTGAGGTTATTCTATTTAGCACCCAAGGCTTGAGAGACAAGCTACCCGACCAGACCTTAAGTGACATTGCATTGGCTTCGAACACTACTGTGAAGAATCTCAGGGTTATCTTTGAACAAGATTTCTCTTTTACCCATTACATTAAAGAAATCTCCAGAACCGCCTTCTTCCACCTCAGGGATATTTCTAAAATTAGGAGCATCCTGTCTCAAAGTGATGCTGAAAAATTAGTCCATGCATTTGTCACTTCTAGACTTGACTACTGCAATTCACTGTTTTAGGATGCACCAATAATTCTTTAAAAAGCCTCCAGTTAATCTAGAATGCTGCAGCCAGATTTTTAACTGGAATTAGCAAGAGAGTATTTCACCTACTTTACCTTCTCTCCATTGGTTCCCTATAAAATCTAGAAGAGAGTTTAAAATTCTTCTCCTAACATATGAAGTACTAAATGATCATATCTTAAAGATCTCATAGAACCTTATTATCCCAGCAGAACACTTTGTTCTCAGACTGCAGGTCTACTTGTGGTTCCTAGAGTTTCCAAATGCAGAATGGGAGGCAAAGCCTTTAGTTATCAAGCTTCTCTCCTGTGGAACCAGCTCCCAGTTAAAGTTCGGGAGGCAGACACCACCCTTTCTATCTTTCCATCTCTTATTTATGCTGCTATGGATTTAGTCTGCTGGGTAGTATTCAGTACAATAGCAGTCAATCTAACTAGTGAATGATTCTGTACCTGATCATCCTGGTAGCTGCTGTTGTCTGGCATCTCATCAGCCTCAAACACTTGTTTGGGCAGACCTTTCTGACGCTCTTTCTGCTTGTCTAGAGTGTTGGGATTAAAGCCTGTACCAAGTTTGTGATATCTGAAAAAGCAAGGAGTCATTTAGGACACACTATTATTGTCTGAACAATAGTAATCAGCTGTCTTTATTGTTATACTTTAAAATCTAAATTTTAAAAGAGAAAACAAAAACGTACTTTCTGTTGACGACAGCCCAGTCTTCTGTGTACGATCTGACACAGTCTCTGACATGAGGATCAGTGTCCCTGAAGCCAGACAGACTCAATCAATCATTCAAGCTTCATTTTAATAGCAAGAGTCAGGATTCTAAATGCATTAATCTATGTGAATAATGAAGACAGGCTAAACCGATGTCATTTAATCTTTCTGGTACATAACACAATGAAATCCACATGCAGTGTCACATTAGATAGATCTACATTAAGTGATGACATCAAGACCACAATTATTTCATTTTCAAGCATTTGCTACAGCATTTCCAATAATTAAATATAACAATAATAAAGGTTTACACAGCACACTGAATCACAGAGTTATACATAACAGCCAAAGCTAAAGGTTTGTTCAAACTGAACCAACTATATCCCTGCTTTCTCAAAAAAACTAAATAATAAAATAAAAAAATCAAGCACATTTATGCAAAAAACTGTTTTCTGTATCATCTGTTATAATTAGGTTAGATTTAATAATGATAATGCACTTTCTACAATAGTTTCTTTTAAACATCAAACACCCTTACCCTTCTTCCGGGACAGCTTGCACCACTGTGCGGCACTCCCTGGGTGTATAGATGACCTCAATGTCATCTGGGGGAAACTCAATCAGATCTCTCAGGGGACCTGACTCAACGATGGGAGGGTGAGTGATGAGGTACTCCTCAAAATCCACTGGTTCCACCGCCTCTGTGAGGGGCACCTGGTGGGTAATGAGAAGGAGGAAGCAGGAAAGATCAGCTATGACACAGATATTGCCATATTGCTGATTGCACCTCTTCTTTATATTGTAAATACAGTTTTTGATAAAGCTTTATGAGCTTTATGAGATTAATTTCCCATAAGACATCTGAGGAAAGTAGCAAAGCTATGGATTATTAGTCTTCATATGAACATGAACCATGCACACAACCAACAGATCCAAAATATGAAGGTATTTCTGTTAAGAACAGTTCTAGCTTACAATTCATCTTTAATCCAAGTAGGAAGCTTAAGTCTTGGTACAATGTATGTGATTTCAAGCAAACACTTTCCAGCGCCCCCGAGGTTAAACAGGCAACCAGATTAGCAAATGTGCCACTTCAAGTAAAAACTGATAGTTTATCATATCTTTCATGTCATGTATGTTTCTAAAATGACAAATCGTAAAAAACAGGTGAGAATGTTTGTTTTGAGCACAATCACTTGAATTCATACAGCATGACACCAAAACACAACACAGTAGTTTGTAAAACTCACAGACAGCACTGAGTTTTTAATGAAGGACAAATGTCTGTGTGAAGTCTGAGTGTGTGTACTTGTCCCTCGAGGAAATTGAACACAGACGCTTTTCACAGTTTAATTAAAAGCTGACTGTAGCCTAATTAAGGATTTGGCGGTTTGGGGATATTTGCTGGTGTGTGGGCTCAGGACTGCGGAAAATCAATTGGCACTATCCCTTTAACAAACATACTGTTTGAGCTCAAATATTGGTACCCTAGAAATAGTGCAGCAGGCTGGATGTGGCTAATCCAGGAAAACCAATAGTACTGATGATATTTAGCAAGAACTAAAGCACACAACGCAACAGTACACAAAAGTTGTACAGACATTCAAATAGCCACATATATGACTTAACAGTGTCTTAGTTCATAGTACAAGTAAAGTCGTCCATGAAATGGACACTGGCCTTTCAGACTACTCACTGTGTTGCTTGTTGTGGTGCCAACATTGAGGTTTTTGAAGAGTTGTGGGGAGCCCCCATACTGTCCAGCTATCTGCTTTCTGACCTCTGCTGCCACAGTCCTGCAAAAACAGAAGAGACAAGTCAGGGATGGAAGAGAGTGTTAGTATATGCATATACAGTGCTGCTTGAAAATTTGTGAACCCTTTAGAATTTTCTACATTTCTGCATAAATATGACCTGAAACAACATCACATTTTTACACAAGTCCTCAAAGTAGATATAGAGAACCCAGTTAAATAAAAGAGACAAAAGTATTTCACTTGGTCATTTATTTAAGGAGTAAAATGATCCAATATTACAAATCTGTCAGTGGCAAAAGTATGTGAACCTTTCATGTTAGTATCTGATGTGACCCCGTTCTGCAGCAATAACTGCAACTAAACGTTTCCAATAACTGTTGATCCTTCCTGCACATCGGTTGGATGAATTTCAGCCCATTCCTCCTTTCAGAACAGTTTAAACTCTGGGATGTTGGTGGGTTTGCTCACATGAGCTACTTGCTTCAGGTCCTTCCACAACATCTCAATTGGTTTAAGGTCAGGACTTTGACTTGGCCAGTCCAAAACGTTA
>JAUYWH010000020.1:18925285-18952682 GCA_034779795.1 Ctenopoma multispine | reverse complement strand
ATGTGATGATGTTTCAGGTAATATTTATGCAGAAATGTAGACAATTCTAAAGGGTTCACAAACTTTCAAGCAGCACTGTATAAACAGACATGGTTTATCTGTAATTAGGGGTGGCAATGCCACAACAATAAACAATACAGTATTGTCACAATATTTCGTCCACAAAAGTATTAAGATTAGTACATGTGATTAGACAGTATGCACTGCTGAAAGACATCTGCAAGATAATCATATAAGACGTATAATATGACCTGATACCTGTGCAACAGAAGAAGAAAATATCCTCTATATGGATTAATAAAGCAACAAGAGTTTGCGTTTCCTGTTTCAAATGTAAACCCACTAAAACCAGACATAGACTGAACTGCCGGAGTGCACACAATTCAGATTTCACGTTTCATCTGAATTCAAATTATGTGTCTGATCCTTACTTGTAAGTTAAAAGCCATCCATTCATTATTCTAACCGCTTTTCATTTTAAGGGTTGCGGGGCACCCACAGCTACCACTTGGGGAGAGGAAAACGTTTAAGAGTGACACTTGGGCGATATTTGCTTTGTTCTTAATAAAATGCAATTATTTTTTAAAGATGAGGCTAACTAGAATTTAGATTATACTTTTGTCATTTTAAACAAAAACTTGTGGACCTCAATGATCAGCACAAAGTTATTGGTCCTCAACTGCTGCTGTAGCTACACACACATAGGGTCTTTAAATCAAGACAACCACCGAAATCACTTTTACCTTGAACAAAACAACTACGCAGCAAGTAGCACAAAGTGACACTAACAAATAACAAATTAAAACCAAGGATAAAGGCTAGAAAACAAAACACTCAAGGTTATCTTGCACAGGCAACAGGGGGGTGTTGAGAACCCAAAGTTATTATACCATGTTTTTGTTTTTTCAATCACATTTCTTCATAATCAACAAGCTGTCCAAATACTCTGCCTCTCCCCACTCTCTATCCAGACAGCGACATCAAATGGTACAGTTGGTTACCTTACTTGCCAGCTTCAGATAAACATGATAATGCGGAGTAGTAAAGATCCAGTGGCCTGTGCAGTGCAGTGCAGTGCAGTGCTGTAACCACTGGAAAAAGGAAGAAATGCTGAACTGAAAAACACATGCCACAGTGCTCCCCAGTGCCTCTTTCCAGACCTTTACTTAGCACTGGCCAATGCACAGAGGAACTTGATTAAATAAACAGCCTTCGTAATTATCACAACCGAAAAGACCTCTGGATAAAGTTTATAGAAATTGTATTTACTCAATTTGACCCAAGGTGTGACATTAGCTTACGTATCATTTAAGAAATGCCTAAACACAACAGTTTGTGTGTTTTACTCAATGTCAAGTGAATAATGTCATCAAGATAAACAGTATTTACCAATGGTAATCATGGAAGTTTCACTAAGATGCTAAATGCCAAAATAAATACAGTACAAATCATATTACAAAGAGATGCACAATATAACACCATCTACTACAAAAACCAGGAATCAAGATGCCCCTTTTAAAGATCATAATGTTAATTTCTTACTGAGGCTGTGCCCTAAAAGTTGTGGCCTTATCTCTATGGTAAATTTTGATATAGTGGTAAGGTATTTGTATGTTGTGCAGTAACACTGCGTTTGTTCAACTCCAGGTTTATTAGCCTCTAAGCATCTCTGAATCACTCTGAGTAACGTTGCATCAGGGTGGACCAGTGTGAATAAAAACATTTGAAATAACTGGATGTGGTTTTGATAAATAATGAAAAATGCATCTAACACCAACAAAGAACCAAAATTACTTGGCTGATTTTTTAACTACAGTTAAATAAAGTTGGCTTAAAAAGATGAACAATCATAAAACGGAATGGAAATCATCACAAGTTTGTGCATGGTCGTTAAAATTCCTTAGTGTTGGGAATGAACACAGAAGTGAGAGCAGGAATTCCTCCCTTTTAAAGACCTCAGATCATCTACAGAGAAGGCTGTACCAAGTTATTCAACATTTTATTCCCGTATGACATTACTCCAGAGGAAATTTGAACCAGCTAGCTGGAAAATATTATTGTGCAGGTTCTGTCAGTGAATTAAGTTTTCAGCACTGACAGTGACTGAAACATTATGATGCTGGCCCTGATAGAGGAAACTTATCATATATCTATCTAGTGACTGGGATGATGGTATTTGACAGCTAGCACAAAGCCCTTTGTTAAAGAGATTACTTTGATCTGTCTGAGGGGCGGGGAACAGATTACAATATCGCTATGTGATAGCTGCTGTGGGAGGCTTTTGTTTCCAGACTTACTATCTTACAAACATGTACCGTCTCATGTAAATTAGTTCTAGCTTAAAACACAATTCAACAAAGTTGAGTCACATCCACCAGAGTCAATAACACTTAGCTGCTCGCCGTTAGCGACTGTTAGCTAACTAGCTGCCCAAATTTAACGTTTTTTTATTTATTTAAACCTAAATCGCAGCAAATATTTAGTAAACCGGCGTTCATCTCCAGGCACAATTAAATAACTACAACAATACTACACCCATCTCCTTTGTTAGCATTCAGTAGAAGATGTGTAGCTAGCAGTGTTGCTGTCTGTCTGGGTGGGTCAGAGCATCTTCCCGGCTAACAAGCGGCTAGCTCGCAGCAGCCCAGGCTGTGCTGGCGGCTGGGCCTCGTTCACGGGGTTCCCACAGCGGTGGTCTGAGGACGACCTACAACGGTATCGAGGCGACGGAGTGCTCGCTGTGTCTTTGACGAGCTCGTTTCGGGGTCTAGGGTCTTTACCTGCTGATTTTTTGGGCGAAGGCGCGGCGTTCAGCCATGGCAGTGCCTGCTTGATGTGCTTTAACGAAATTCCCAGGCAGGCAGGCAGGCAGGCAGCAGACAGGCTCGGTTTTCCACTCACTCACTACGGCCACTGGGAAAAACGATGAAACGGGAGAATGGGATCATCACCGTAATTACCGTAACAGTGTGCAACAGAACACACCCAGTGCAAAAGCAACTGCGCTTTGTAAAAGAAGCGATACAGATACACACCAATAGATTTTAGTTAGTTTTAAGTCATATAAATGTAATTTATATCAACACTGACAAAAGCATTGGTTTTGAAAAAAATATGAATTGCTAATTAATCACTAATTATACTATACTACTACTGCTACTAATCATACTCAAGGTTAATGTCCAAATTTATTTTAACTGACTTTAAACCCAATCAATAAATAATTTAAAACTAAAATTCTAAAAAATTCCAGTATCTTAATGTTACATCTTCAAATCACAAATAGAAATTTCTTATATAAATGTTTTTCCAAATAGTTGATAATAGTTGATTAACTATTCATTGTAGCTCTAGAGTCATGTTTTTTGTTGTCAGTGTGTTTAACTGTTTAATACTTGTCACAGCTCGAACTACCTTTTGGAAGAAAAAAAAGCTAAATGGCAAATTGCAAAGCAGCATTACAAAATAAAGTAAAAGACACAACTTCAGTGAGAGTATATTTAATCAAATCAGCTAATAAAATTCACAAACTGGTAAACAGAGGAGGCAAAAAACACAAACCCAGAATACAATACTCCACTACAAGAAGAAGGACAACTTCTTCACCATTCTTTACTCAAGTTGAAATGCTTACTAGACGCTGTTAAAATGTACTTTAAGTACGCAAATACAAGTATTTTACTAAGGAAACACAATATGTGTGAATGTACTTCAGATATATTTGTTTGCCTTTCAGCAATAATCCTAAAATGTTCAGTTCATGTGCATTACATGATGTCTGCCGATTCAAGCAGAGAAAGACTTAATAAAATATTTATTTCCTTTGAAAAATCATCCATATTTATGAATTTTTTCATCTACCAACAGTAATTTAACAAAATTGTTTACTCTAACAGGAAAAAATGCAAACAAATTCAAAGGCAATAAATGATTCCAAAGAATATATGAGATTAAGAAAATTATTAAAAATAACTAGGTCAAATACATCTGCCTAGTGTGGAACAAAATCAGCAGCTGCTAAAAAGGGAGTTGACTAACTAGTTTCTTTTTGGTTTGCAGATAGGTATTACAAAATATAATCAACTAATAAATGATCATATGATATGATTATCATTGATTAATCCCCTGCAGAACCCAAAAGACAATTCACCTGTCCATGACTGTAAAGTACAGTGCTGGCACCTAATTGCTCACCACCTCTGTTGGTAAATATTTTTATGATGTGTGATACGGACAGGTTAGTCACAGATAAATAAACTCATCATCATCACAACAGTGTGGGCAACATTAATTAGAGTTAAGTGGCCCTGCCTTCATACGTTAAGGAGCGCTTGTCTTTTTATACGACATAACCCTGGCAACTACCGTGTGCGTCTTAACAAGCGTAGATAGGTTAATCCCCGCCCGCTCGGGCGACTGGGTGACACGTGTCCGAGCGCCTCCTCCAGGCCTTGGTCTCGGCGGAAACATCGCGAGATCAGGTGACGAGGCTCTTCAACTTCCTCGTCTGAACATGGGCAACAACAGGGCAGTGTTAAGATTTTTCACAGTACGTCTTGGACGATACGCGGTGTTAAATGATTTGTTTAATATAATGTGAGGTCTGAACGTCTATGCAGAGCTAATGCTACAGAGAAGCTATGAGTGGGGAACAGCTTGACCGAAGAGGCTCAAAGGTAACGACCTGTCCACTGTAATCTGTCACTTCATGTAAGTTGTCATTGTTTAATGCTGGACTTGTTTAATGCGCTGTAGGGTTTGTATGCTGAGTGGTAATGGGTTTCCTCTCTCGCTGGTTCAAATGGAGAATAAAGGGAGCGACGAGGTGGAAAAACTGAAGACCAAGTTCTTGTCTGTGTGGCACAATGTGAAGTACAGTAAGTAATTTGCTTGAGGCCAGTACACACAGCCCTGTCACCCAGTGCTTAGTCCTCTGTGTCCACTTGGTTCCTCATGTTTGCGTGCGTCACTACTGTGCTATTTAGACCAGTCAATACAGAAAATGGAAAAAGTAGGTTACCCAAATTGGATTATGTGCTGAAACTGAAATGCAGAGAGATCAACACTAACATGCCCTGAGGGCTCAAATAATAAAGCAAGCACACCAATTCAATGAGACAAGAACCTACTGCTGTTAAGTCAGCCCTTATAATAGTTATGTGTGCGTTGGGTTATGTGCATTGTGGTGTTTTTTTTTTCAGTTCGCTAACTGCTGAAGTTCTGCTATTTTGCTTCTTTTTTTTTAACAATCGTTATTTGTAGCCTTCAATGTAACAGGAAGTGGGAGAAAAACAATACTGTATTATGCAGGAATCTTGGGGCTGAACCAGAATGTTAAACGGTGGGCGGTGTAAAGTAGGTGTGCCTGTAAACTAAGTTATAACAAGCAAACTGTGATATAGTGTATTTCTTTTATTGTGCATCATAGGTTGGGCTCTGAAACCGAAGACCTCATTCAGTAGAAATTCGCCAGTTCTTCTTCTTGGAAAATGTTACCATTTTAAGGCTGAAGGTAGGATGCACATACATATGCACACATGCAATGAAAAAACATACTTCACGCACACCCGCTGCTTGCCCTGCTAAGTTGTCATTTGAGCAAAGACTTTAACTTGCAGGATATTTCTCAAATAATTACAATAAGACCAAGCAATACTAGACTCATATGGAAATATATTGTTATATGTCTTTTGAAGAACTTCTACTTACTAACTTTTATTTGTATCCACTTCCTTATATATGGCTTGAGATACAGTTTATTATATTCAAAGCCTTACATCTTTCTCCAACAAGAGTTCTGTTGGGTCTGATTAGGGCATAAATTCACAAAGAAAAAACATTTAGCAAACATGTCACCCTGTGGATCATATTTAATTGCAGGAACCAAAATTGATTATCAAATAGTTTATTGCCAATATTAACCTGTGTCAGACCTTTAACTAGGAAACTATTTTCCTCTTTTTTTTAGTTTACACAATATTACGAGGACGCATCTTTCATAAATATTTAGGGAGTAAAGGAGTGTGAAAATGTTTAACTTGGTGCCGTGCCACTATGGACTTATCTGACTTGCACTTAAGTAAACTGGAAAACCTGATATGATCTCAGGGAATTTGTTTGCCTCAGATGATGACAGTCTTACAGAAGCCTGCTACGAAGCATTTGATGAGGACTTAGTCATGGGGAATGTGGAGGCTTTCCGGAAAGACTTTGCATCTCGAGTGTGGCTGACTTACAGAGAGGACTTCCCTCCCCTGCCTGGCTCCACCCTGACATCCGACTGCGGCTGGGGCTGCATGCTGAGGGCTGGACAGATGATGCTGGCTCAGGCACTTATTCTGCACTTCTTGGGCAGGGGTGAGTGAAACGATGGTACTCCACCTGAGTCACAGACAAAACATGAAACAAGATGCATGAAAAGTGTTATCAAAAGTCTGACTCTAATCATTTCAAATTCACAGTTGGGGTGGTTTGGGCCTTTCTGAAAGATAAATTCACAAGATGGTCAGTGGAATAAGGGACGAAGCAAAATATATTTCATGTACATACAACTGTGTTAATGTCTTTTATCTAGTCATCTCTATAACTTCTAACAATGTTGGCATTATGTTGGTTCAAGGTTGTAGTATTGTCTGAAAGATCACTGATGTAAGTCTTTAGACTAACTGGAAAATTTTGGGAAGTTTTGAAAAGGGGCAATCATATTACTAGTGTTCCATAAAATGAATCTTCATGAACAAATTATTTAAGCTGAAGATCTACTAATGTACATTGTATAATTTGTTCAGAACAGACAATGAAATCATCATCCTGTGGAGGGCTGTATTCAAAATCACATGGAAAATCTGAGTAAAAAATTGAAATCACAGGCTCATTAAATGCAGTCCATCCAACATAATGCAATGTGCAAAGGACTAGAAGTGGAGGGGTTGTAGTAGTGGCCTTTGGGTAGAAGCTGTTTGACAGCCTGGATGTACGGAATTTCACACTCCTGTAGCGCTTTCCTGATGGCAGGAGTGTGAACAGACTGTGTTGTGGATGACTGTGGCAGCGTAGATGTCTGTGAGTGATGGTAATGCTGCTCCAGAGATCGATTGCTGCAGGCAATCGGGAATGCACCGTACATGTTTATCCTTTGACGTTTCTTAATTTCAGTTTTGTTCAATTTATTTTTTAAGCACAAAACAAACTTTGTACCCAGTTTTGAGAGTTTCCTCATTCAACCTAAAACAGAAAGTTTAATTTAGTTAATGCGAGTCATTTAAAATGAGTGAATTCCTCATATCTTTGTGAGGTCTATTGTCTCTGAAGTGTCCTACACTTTATGGTTCCACATAATGAGATGACTGTCTGTTTAATGCAGTCATTTAGAAAACAATATTTGAAACGTGTTCTTCTGTCAAATCTAAAATATGTCACTAATGAAATATTTCTCTATAAAATGACTAATAGCCACTTAAGGATATTTATTGATCAATTTCGCTTTGATTCACTTTGGATCAAGGTCATTTGGTTAATGCCTTAGAATCTACTCTGGCTCATTTTATAGCCTTGGCCACTCCCATTCTCTCTGCCTTCAGTTCCCACCATGTTTGTAAGGCTCAGCTAAAGTGAAATAGTGGAACACTCAAACTTTTAATTCAATGGAATTACACCTATTCAGTTACTGAAGCACACAAGGTTTTGTCTGTTTAAGATAAAAGCGTTTAATTTCACAAGTTCTGAAAGACTTTTTGTCCTTAATGGAGATGCTCCAAACTGAACTTTTATTTGCTGAATGATCAGGTTCAGAGAGTCCTGTAGATAATCTGTCATTTATTTGATAATGTGGTCTGATGACCAGCAGCCTTTTCTTTCACTTCGAATTAAGACTTAAGAAATATTATTGTCTTACATTTTGAGTTATTTGAATCATTCTGTATATTACGGCACCAAAAGATTTTAATCCATCCTAAATGTCTTTGTTTTTTGTGTTCACTTATTTGACAAAGTGAATGCAGATTTCATGAGCTGTGTGTGAATTGGCAAATCAATATTTTGAGCTTTAAAACACACCACAGTCTCCAATTTTCTTTCAAAGCCTATAGAAACACATTAAAGATGATCTTTTACACGATTAATCCCGAATTTCCTTTTAAACTATCTGGACAGTTGTGTGCAATTGTTTCATCATCTATGATAAATATTTAATCCAGATCCACAGTTGCTTCAGAAATTATTGCTTTTTATACATGAAACTGAATCCCTAACACAACGTGTAAAAAGTGAAGGGGTCTGATAATGATAATGAAACTGATGATTGCAACTCTTATTAATCAAACATTTTTTGGGTAATTAATTGATATAATTTATATCTATATGCAACTTTACACTTTTATTAAAACAGTTTTTTCCCCCTCACAGACTGGACCTGGTCAGAAGCACTGGCCCTCCAGCCTCTAGACACAGAGACCTGGACTACCACTGCAGCCAAACGTCTGGTGGCCTCTCTAGAAGCCTCTCTGCAAGGCTCTCCCAGACCATCCAATCATGCATCATCAGCCGTGTCCCAAACCCTGGCCACAGGATCTGCAGAGGAAGCGGATATCCAAATAAAGGAGACGCACCACCGCACTCTGGTGACCTGGTTTGGGGACACCTCTTCAGCTCAGCTGGGCCTCCACCGCTTGGTCCACTTAGGCCTGACAATGGGGAAACAGGCAGGAGACTGGTACGGGCCAGCTGTAGTGGCACACATCCTCAAGTAAGTAAAAAAAAAAAAAAGTTTTATTTATCTGCTTATCCTGTTTGTTTTTATGTAAATGGTGACATATTCTCATTACAAACACCAAAGTTAAATGTGAACATATGAATGTTCTTTCAATCGTTTAAGATTAGTTACTATTACTGTTAATGCCCCAGGATTACAGCCAGAATTTTGGGGCACGAACATGAAATATCTAAGCCAACAAGAAGATGGTATCAAAACACTGGATTCAAATATGTAAACATAAAAACATTTATTTTAAGATTTTAGTGACCGGAAATAAAAAAAAAATCAGCAGATTCTAATAACACCAAGACACTGCAAAATGTTTTATAGTTCCTTAATGAACTGTGCTTATGTAAAGTGCGCTTTGGCTAAATTACCAAGCCAAAGCGGTAATAAAGTTTCATCTGTGTTCACAACGTAAAGTAAATGTAGTGTCTGCGGTATAATAAATTAGCAATGAAAATGTTTAAACAGCAAACTTACAGAAGTTCAGTGTTCATCAAGTTCATGATGTGGAGTAACACAGCCTCCAGATATAAACTTCTCTTTTGTTGCTTTGTCCTTTTCCCTTTTCTTTCTCTCTCTCTCTTAGGAAAGCTGTCGAGGAATCGATGGACCCTGCCTTGGCGGGTATAACTGCCTATGTCTCCCAGGACTGCACAGGTATGAAATATGAGCCTGTTGTTGATAAAACAGGATACTGGGCATGATGCCCAAAATGACCTTTCTTTTTCCCCTCACCTCTCTGCTGCTGTGAGACTGTGGAGCTGCTGAGAGTGGTGACATGAGTTTAACTGCATCTCTTCTCCAACAAACACATCTATTCCAAATCTATAACGGCCCCGTCTAACCTCTTCTCAACCTCAATAACCCGTGTTTTGATTCATGTTTCTACCCTCAATAGCTAGAGCCAAAAATATGTTTGTGTCTTGGTGTGTTTGAGTGAATCTAGCTTGTGAACTCTTGACATTTTGAAATGTAAATATAATGAAATTTAGGGCTGAAACATCTATTAGGTTATTCAAATGTCAATCAACACATAATTGTCAACATTTTTGATAACCAATTAGTGATCATTTATCCAGCAGAAATTCATTTTTCTCATTGTCAAATGGAGCATTTGCTGCTTTTCTCTGTATGTATGTGTCGCTGTATAACACTATAAATCGATCCACTTCTAGTCGAAGAAACATCACATACTGTATATTTCAAAAGCCAGGAATGCCACATTATGCTGCATATGCTGATCGAGGACCTGGTTGCTACGTTAAACACAGAGACATGATAACCTCTGTTTAACCTTTGTGTTATTGATCCTCTGTAGTGTACAGTGCTGATGTCCTCAACAGCCACAGGGCACAGAAAGCAGGGCAGGCCTCAGCTGAAAGATCAGATGCCACTCCTTCAGCACAAAACAGCCAACCAGCGTCTGCCTCCACCCAGCCAGACAGCCGGGCCGTCATTATCCTCATCCCTGTGAGGCTGGGGGGAGAAAAGACAAACCCGGAATATTTCGAGTTTGCAAAGGTGAGAGATGTATTATTTTAAGTTAGTTTTGCTTTTTGGTTTTTCTTTTAGTGAAATAAACAGAGTTTTATATATTATATTATATATAGCATTTAAGAACAAAGCTATAATTATACTGCAAATAGGAAGTGGCTAATGAAGAGTAAGTTTAAAATATCTGTTCTAATGTCCCTACGTTATGGCAAGTAGGAAACACAGTGAAACTATTTAGGCTTTAAGTCAAATTTACTGAATGTTTCTTTGTCCTTATTTGTTCATTTAGAGCATACTGAGTCTGGAGTATTGCATAGGCATCATTGGAGGGAAGCCCAAACAGGCCTGCTACTTTGTAGGATTTCAAGGTTAGTGTTAGCATAAAATAGAAAGACACACGCAGAGTGCTGCTGCGAATAGCAGATTATTTTGCATAATATACCCTTCTTATGTGAAGAGACAAAGTAAGTTAATGTATTCCTGTTTGGATGAGGAAAACGGAGAGGAGTGAAGATGGAATAAAGTGAAGCAGGGCTTGCTTTATTCTCTCTGACCCATCAAAGCCTCACTCATTTATCACAAGTAAACCTCCCAAGTTGTGAGCTGTAATTGATTTCCATAGGAGGCATGCATTAAATTTCACCGGGGCCCCAAAGTGAGCCACTCTTCATCACCTTCAGGAGCCAGGAGGAACCTTCAGTTGTACATCTTGGCAGTCAATATTTACGCATTTACATTTTACCAATTTGAAATACAGTGGTGGATGATGTCTAAATGACAAGCAATACATTCTCCCTGCCAGGGCGCAGCTCAGCGCTGCATTCATCATATGCAAATGGTCGAATATAATTGCGTGTTTGTAAAAGTAATTCCCCCACACAAAAATTAAATGACAAGCTCTTTTTTGCGAGTGTAAAGAATGTGCTTGTACAAACGCATCTGATTATGCAGAATTTAATCCACCCTGGTGGATATTAAAAAGCAACAACCTTCTGGGAGGCATATTTGACGCACACAAGCCTAACAGTGGGCCAAGCGGGTGACTTTGAGCTACTCTGCATAGAAATTGAACAGAAGTGCGTTTTTATAATAATCAGATGTTTTTGAATAACTTGTCTTTTGTTTTGTCCTTGCAGATGACAGCTTGATTTACATGGACCCTCATTACTGTCAGTCTTTTGTGGATGTCAGCAGCAGCGATTTCCCTCTCCAGGTAATGTGAAATTACACAGACGAGCTGACTGGGGCCCCAGTAATGTGAATTTAATAGTTTCTGTTAGTACTTAAGGGTATGAATCTTAAAGCAGCCCTGAGCTCAATTGCAGAGTACCTATCTGCTGATTTATTTGCTGCTCAGATGTGTGAAGCTGCCACTTAAGAAAAATACGCCCAATACAGGATCAGATAGTGTGAGCCTGAATATTTCAGGGCCCATACATAAAAATCAGCACACAGCACTACATAGCAACTTTGTTTTATGCTTTTGCACGCTGTGGTATACAGTTTGACAACACACCAGAGTTACAAATTTATGTATGCTGTGACAGCAGGTAAATAGGATTTCATTCATCAAATCATGCAGAATACAACTTATTCTGCGTCTATGTATGCCCTGCAGTTCGGCAGCCCTTCATCTTCAAGAATATTTTCAGATATGCTTTTTTCTCTTTTTGTCTAGTCCTATCATTGCCCCTCACCGAAGAAGATGCCTTTCAGCAAGATGGACCCAAGCTGCACTATAGGTTTCTACTCTAGAAGTGTCCAAGACTATGAGAGAATCAGTCAAGAGCTGTCTAAGGTGAGGAAAGCAGCCCCCTTAAAAATAGCACCACATATCAGTAATTATTTCGACACCACTGTCTACTAATGTTAGAATTTATTAGTTGTCCAGCAGGTGGCACCATTTAGCCATGAATCTAACTCACTTCTTACTTGCCTCTCACACCAGTCAGCAATGTTATGTTGGATCTCTAAGCCACAGTCTTCTTCCCTGAAACTAATCACGCTTCTGCTTATGGGACCTAGTTTTATGTTACACTATTTCTGTATTTTAAAATCAATCTAAGTTCTCTGGTGGCAACATGAGAGAGAAGATGCCTCATGGTATGTTCAGTGTTGAAATTCAAAGCCAACTGTTGTGAAATATACAGCATGGTGTAAAACTAGCACTTCTCTGAAATGTTGGTCTGTTGTTGTTTCAGGTGCTGCAACCAACAGCGAAGGACAAATACCCAGCGTTCACTTTTGTGCAAGGTCATGGCAGAGATTACGAACTTTTGGCGGGCCTGACCCCAGAGAAGAGAGAATGGCCCTTCATCCAAGACCCAAAGAGGACGGTCACCACTGCCGGGGACTTCGTGCTGCTATGACTGCACTGAACAGTGAACTTCCTCGTTTTAAGAGTGAAACTGCTCAGTATCCAGAGCCTTGTGTCTGAGAATGCTCTGACACTGAAGGTTTTAAACTTTTAAACTAAAGTAATTCTATTTATACATCCTGGAATCTTTGTCGTTGAGCAGTTTTTGGTTGGATATATTTGTTGTCTGGCAATGTGAGCACACTGAATAATTTGTCAGGAAGCCTTTATGGTGCTCTGCTGCTTATATACTCATCTAAAAAAGAGGAGCATCGAGGAGAACACTATTCATTTTGCACCATTATTTGTATTCCCGTGGACTTAAGACAGGATGTTGATAGCTACTTTATCAAGACACCAGATTCGGGAGCTTTTATGAAGGATTTGTTTGTGCCTTACATCATGTTGAAGACTCAAAAGGATTTACTTATAATAAAAAGAGTTCACCTACTAATTCCAGTTTAGCATTTCGATGTCGACATGTTTTGTAAATTCAGCAGCGACACACAGCTATGACTAAAATCAGTGTGGGCCAAGTGTAAAATTCTTTCACTGTTACCCAGTGTATTTAGACAAAGTTGTTTAAAGTGTTGCTAACAGGATACAAACGGAAGCTCATTTAAAGCCATATTAAGTATGGGCCAAGGACTATCACAACTAAGTAACTTTTACAAACCTTTCTGCAAAATCATTTTATCAAGCATGATTAACTCTTCACCTGTATGAAATACTTGAATAATAGGAGCATACTGGAAACATGCTTTGAAGGACACTCTCCAACATTTCTTTTTTTTCTCATCCCAGAGCTCATTTCTTTGTCCTACCAGTGATGTATCATGGTCTTGTGTGATTACATGGTAGTTTGCTTGTCGTAGTGTATATGTGGGTGGTGTTAATGTGTCACAGTAAAAGTGGTGATATGGAAAGTTTGTCAAAGAGATGATGGTGTTGTCTGCTACACCTCACTGAACACAATATGTAATTATTTGACTTAACAATAGGATGCTTACTGTTTTACAACTTACACTATTTAAAACACATGAGAGAGAGAGAGAGAGAGAGACACAGAGAGACAGAGACACAGAGAGACCCAACTGTATTTTCCAACAGTGAGTGACAAAATGAAGTGATCTTACAGACACTGTTGCAACAACTACACTTTAATTAATTAGGGGGGGAGAGGCTCCCGACAACAAAAAAAACTAGTGCACTTTGATTTAAGTTTTCCAACTGTTGATCATTTCCTGCATCACAACGTGTCTGTTTGTGTAAGTTAACTTGCAAAAGGTACATTTGCAATGTAGAATAGATTTTACACTGTGGGTGAAAAACTCGAATAAAGTCAAAATGCCTAACTATTGGGTCCACTTGGAGAATTTGAAGTATCTCTAGTAGAATAGAAAATAGTTTGCTTCATTTTAAGTGCTTGATACAAACCTCAGTGGTGTGTTGAAGTGTATTCAATCCCTTTCTCTCACAGTCAAATGTAGTAGATTAAAACTAATCGTACGTGCTAACCATCTCTACAGCCCATTAACCAGGGACTGGAAAAAATGTGACCCGGTGACACTGGCAGCAATTGTTTCTCTGCAGAGGAAAAGAAAATATCCTTGTGTGCAAAGCTCTGTTACCATGGATAATCTGTCTGTTGCCCCCTTAGTTTGAGCTATGCCAGACTGTTTTCCTGTATAGTACAAATTCTTGTATTATGATGAGCCTTACTTTTTAAAGGAGGGAACTGTCTCTTCTGTGGGGGAACCAGGGCAAGGGTGAGAATGTGTGGACAGACAGGAAGAATAATCCCTCATCTGTTCTCTTCCCTAGCATAGAGAAGCGATGGAAAAGCACATAAAGGCATCATTTAGACCCCCCTGTGTGATCTGTATGTTCATTCATGTTTTTCTACTTTTATAGCGGCTGGCTGCGCAGCCATGGACAGGGCAGGAACATCTCGTATGCAGGAGCAAAGGACCAGTGACATGGTTCAGCTTAGGAAGATTGAAAAGAAGAGGAAGGGTTGAATGGGCATGAGGAGGGAGGTGTTGGGAGGAAATGGCACATTTGGGGATTTTTGTCAGAAACATGAAAGAGCATTTGTGCTGGGGGGCAGAGAACACTGTGAGGGTCGACTGTTCTCCATGTATTTACAGAGGGATGTATGAATATTTGATTAATGAGTCACAGGCTCAGGGGAAATGCAATAAGCGAGGCAAAGCAAGCCCATCACAGACACATATACCATGCCCTGCTATTTTAACACAGCTGGGGGGTGGATGTAAAGACAGAGATGCCCAATAAAGATTTTACTTTGGTGTCTTGTGGCATGCAGAATTTAGAGGAATCAATAGGGAAGAGGATTAAGTAATGTCCTCTAATATCTGAATGTCTTATTTTGAAATAACCTCTTAATTAGGTATACTTATACAATATATGCTGTGTGCATAATTATTTGGCAAGTCTGTATCCTGATTAAATATTATTTACTGTTTCAACACCAACCTGAATATTCACTCTAACATTTCCAGGTGATCTACTTGCATGATTGAGAGGGCGTGGCTTAAATTGATGCATCCCTTAGATTCCAGTATACAGTGTTATTAGGCTGCTTTTTGTAACAGGCAAATAACCAAAATACTGAGGCGTGATCACCACACAATAAAATGGTTTGTCTTAGGTTAGGCTAGGCAGGGTTGCAAAACATGTGTTGAGAAGACAAGTTGCAAAATAACTGCAAGAGATTTGCAAAAAAAAAAGCATGAGATTTCCACAAACCCTTTAGCCTCCAGAGCCATCCATTTCCAGGACTGCAGCCTTCCTGGAATCTACAGAAGCATAAGGTACAAATTCCTCCGAGGTGAGACCGATGAGGTTAACACTGGATGGCATCGTAGATGACTGAATGGTGACTTGGCCCCCTTGTTCACTGGATTTAGATCCAACTTAAAACTTGTGGGCCCTCCTCAAGCGTGAGGTTATGGCCAGGGAAAGCAATACACACCTCTGAACTACAAGAATGAGACCAGTGAGGGAGGCCACATGATGCAACTCCTCTAAAGGAATTACAAGTTTCTGCAGCTGAGATGGGAAAGACTGTGCATACAGTAACTGTTCACTGGGTTCTTCAAGAGTCAGAGCTTTATGGGAAAGAGAAAAAAAAACTATTAAATCTCAGCTAGAGTTTGCCAGAGGGCATGTGGGAGACTCTGAAGTCAGGTGTAAGTAGATTCTGTGGTCTAATGAGACCAGAATTGAATTTTTTTGCCATTCAACGTGTCCTCTATGACATGCGAAGAAACCAGTAGCCAATAGCGGTGATTCTCTACTGTTTCACCTGTGGAAACTTGAAACCTCTGACAGGAGCGTCTTCACATAGCATTATTTTCGTTCTTGCGAAGAACGCTTTTTTATTTTGTGGGAAATAAAAGAAAGTCAAATTAAATTAACCATCATTCAAAGTTAGTTTATGATTGGGGGAACAAATAATTTGTTGCACCTACACCTTTTTTAAAAAATTGTTATATTCTCACTCTGGGAAGGAAAAAAAATGAACCTACTCTGGATACGATATTATATATATGTGATCAATTGGTGATCAACATCAAACATTTACCTGAGGAAGTACATAATAATAAAACGCACACCCTCACTGGTACAACAAAGCATTTTAGTTTAAAGATAAGTTAAATTCCTCATTGAAGTTGTTCTTTCGATTTTTAATTAAATGTAGAATGTAATCAGACATTTGAATTATTTTCTCAACACAGTCCTGACTTGCAAAATCTCCAAAGAAGACAAGAAACAAGTCTGCAAAACAAAGGTTTTGGATATAATTGGAAAAGGGGCAGTAACGTACAGATAACACAGATGACTGAATATGAATGGATAATAAAAGATTCACCATGTAATTTTACTGTGAAATTAATGGTATTGACATATATAATGCAAGAAGGTCCTGCCTTATGCATTAGTTTCTTTCCAGGCCTTTGGAAGCTCACCTAAAAGGAAGCACTACTGATTCGGGTTTGAGTTTCGTGCATACAATGTCAAAATCTAAAACAATTCTCTTTTCCATGACAATATTATCAAACTTGTGTTATTTAGCTGTGCCGTGGAAGATGACTTTGATTCACCACAGGGTTTGTTTCTATTCCCTATCACCCTCTGGTTCTCAGGACATCCTCCAGCTAATGCCATGACGGATGACAGTGAGAACATCAAGGAGAATTAGACTTAACAAAAAGCGAACGACAGAGGAAAATGTAATGTGCACAGTCTATGTGTGTGTGTGTGTGTGTGAGACAGTGTAAATGTGTGTGGAGCCGTTCGGATATTTGACGAGCTAAAAAGTAACGTGTCTGATCTTTTCCATTCATAAGTGTGTTGTTTACACATATACAGCTTGTGTGCAAGTCATTCTAAATCTCAGGTGTCACACTCCCTCCCCGTCTTCACACCAGGTGCAGGAGTGCTAGATTTATACCCAGTAGCCCTTGCCCACCCTTGTGGAATGCCATGCATCCTCAAACAGGTACTTCACTTTGAAATCTCATCTCTACGTGATATCTCTTGGCGGCTAAATATATCCGGCTCCTGGACCCTGCAGTCGTCGGAGCGTAAATACTGCCTGCTCTGCATCAGACTGCATTCAGGTCTCAAGTCCGTCCATGCAACCGTCCACTTGTCTCCACCCGTCTCCCTCTTCCCCTCACCCCCGATCTATCCTGTTCACAGGAGCACCTAGAGAAGTGCTGAGACATTGCATGCCTCGCACATCTCTTCTGGGCTGAAGCCAGGCACATGTCATAATGCTGTGATTAATCAGCACCACACTGGACAGGAGCTTTAGGGTGCTCCACCATGAGAACATGACCTACAGTGCATTCTAGGTCAAAGGTTCTTCAACTCTCTAACTCAAATTGCAGACATATATTTTGATTGTAATAAAAACTGCTAGACATCTTTTGAATCACCAGTGCAAGACTGTTGCATTGATAATGGCTTAATCTTAACACAAGTAGAATATAACAGCAGGTCTGTATGACCTCTTTAATAATGACATGAAGACGAGAAGCTTCTCTTGAAGAGCAACCGTCAAACGTATTGTCATCTAGCTGGACGCTGCATTAGATCCTCTCCTGACTTGACTCAATGAATCACATTTGTTTTGACATAATTCCTTCAAGTCTTCTTTAAAGCACCACATTTCTCTAAGTATGACCTTTCTTTGGGACAAGGTCAGGAGAGATGTTAAATTTCACTCTACTTTATTGCCTGCTTCCCTAAAACCTAAATATTTAGATTTAATGTTATCTGGTAACTAAACGAACCTACAATAAAGCGACTGACAGAGTCACTGAAACACATAAATGCGTGAATGTGAGAATTCCTTCCTGGCTTTATCTTTATAACGTAACAAAACATATAAAAAGAATATATATTCCTATTATTGTGTTGTACTCTTGCCTCTGAGAGGGTTGCACCATGGCACATGCCCAAAGCAAAGCTCCTCACCTAGTGTTGGCTAACCTCACCCACCTGTGACAACAAGAAGGGCAGTGGAGTTAACATTTAGATAACGGATGTATGTGCCACTTTCAATTTCCATTCCAGGTGACAGGGAATCTTAGCAGCACATCACAGGCTGTGTTTGTGTGTGCGTGTGTGCTGTGGGCGGGGGCACCTGTGTGTGTGTGTGTGTGTGTATTTCCTGCATCTCAGGGGTGACGTGGAGGAACGCCGAAATTCCTCATTCTGTTGTCCTCTGAGGCATGGCCGACCCTCTGTCAGCTTTTACTAACCAGATGCATCCGAAACAGGCACCGAGGTTGAAGGCAGGGGATATTGCCTGCTGTGTAGCTGTCGACTTGTTTCTTATTGCATGCCTGTGTGGAGAAGGGTGGCAAGTGTGTTGTGTGTATGTGTGAATGGGTCTGTTTGTATGAACTTAGTAAAACACACACGCACGCGCTCAGTCTTAGTTTTATCCGAGATTTTTGCTAACATCAGTCTCTTACATGCTGTGGCCTGTAAGTTTTGTCAAGTTAGTATTCCTCTCTGCTTAAATTGTGTGGACGTGTGTGATCATGAATGAGTGTGTATTACAGAGAGAGATAAATCGAGAGAAAAGTGATGGAAAGCCATGTGAGTTTTTCTCTTTGGGTTTTTTTCCCTGCTGTTTATTATTCTGTGTGTGCATGTATGTGTGCATGTGAAGTATCTTTTTCTGTGCTGTGTATTTGTGTCTGTGTGTGATACTCATCTCCATCAAAAACTCCTGCAGGCCCTGTGCACCATTATCACACAGTTGCAATAAAACCCACAGTAATTAAAGGGGATCTGGCTGTAATTGCCTCAGTGAATCAACTTAATCAGCACCTGTGCTCACAGTCGACCTAATGGTGCAATCTAACCTTTTAATACCCCAGAAATTAGAATTGTAAAAAATTATACACCTGATAATCTTTCTGTATTTTGAAAGTCTTGAGTGGACAATGAGTGGACCATTGTCCAAGGCAAATATTAAAGCTTCTGTCTGCTGAGTTGGCATGCTGTATGAGAATGTATTTGTGAGAGAGAGAGAGAGAGAGAGAGAGAGAGAGAGAGAGAGAGAAAAAGAAATAGACAAAGACAAAGGCAGAAAATGCAAGTAAGATCAGTGTTGCAGGTGAGAGATGTGTGCAAATCGCAATAGGTGAATATTGATAGTAAAATGTGTAATGGAACCAAATAAAAACATGGAGAAAATCTCCCAGAGAGGACTAAGGTGGCAGATTTTATAGAAGCTGTGAGCTACTTGGGCTTAGGTTCTCCCAGTCGGCACAAGTGGACAACCCTGTCAACCTATGACTCTTACCTGCAAGACAACTCCAAATACCTAAGAAAAGATCCACAGCACATGTTTAGACTCATGTCAAGGAAAGCTTAGGTGGACAAAAACGTTGATCATTAGCAACCACAATAAGAATCTGACATGAATAATAGCAAAGTCAAGGAATTGTAATGCACCCACTAATAATTTCATTAATTACAGTGCTTTTTTCTTTTTGGCTTTTCTGTAATGCCACTGTAACATATCCGCTTCCAAATGATCTAATGTGTTCTACTTTTCAGACAACTGTCTGAAATTGTTGGTTATTATAAATGCTGATATGTCATTTCACTAATTACAGTGAGTTTGGTCCTTTTATTTACATAAAAGCACATTCACACATTGGACTGAATTTGTTCAGCACATACAAGGGCATAAGAGGTTTACAAATGGTCTACAAACTACTGTCTATGTGATAAGCCTAATACGATCTTGACCTAAATATATTCTGTAGGGTGTGGTGGAAAGTAGGTACTGAAATAACTGTGTTAAAGTGTCAGTGCTTTAAAGCTGTTTATTTGCAACTTGATGATATTTAAACTCAGTTAGTGTACAAGAGAGGTGCACAGAGTACTAAACAATACAACAACCACAAGAGAAAACACAGAAAGCCACATAGCTAAAATCATTAATAAATTAGCATGGCCATTACTCTCACACCACTGGGCCCACGGCCTCGTTGAAATATAGGTCTTCTCAACACATATACCTAATATACTAAAAAAGAACATTTAAAATGATTCACTGGCTTGTGTGAACACATTAATTTTCAGTACTAAAAATATATTTTTAAGCAGGTCTTGGGCCCTACTTCTTCCTTGTGTGGAATGCATAATGGATTCCTATGTAATCCATTATGGCTGCTGAGGGAACGAGAGATAAAGAGTCTTCAGCAGCAGCCACCCGGGGTTGTTCTTCTTTAAATGAAGTTTTAATAAAGAACGACGGAGAGGCTGTACAAGGTCAATTATCAGACTTTGCCCATCCTCTGATACTGTTCTCAGATCCCCGTGCTTAGTTAACCATAATAGCTGTCAGTCATAGCCTGCTGATCTACACGTAAAAATGTCAGACGCCCAGACGAAGGCTAAACCTATCTATTCAACACCTCTGTCAGTATACGTTTACTGTTGACTATTTTTCGTCCTGACTGGCACATAAGGTCGCCACTGTCACAGACAGGCAAATCAGGAGAGCCGACTGGGGTCGACATTCATTTGTCAGTGCCTTCGTTGAGGGGGATATCTCTTTATGCATCAAGAATATGTTAAAAGTCACTGGGGGGAGAAGTGGAGATATTAATTTCGTCTTGCTCAGCATTCAAAGTTGAAAGACCCTCCAACCCATCTGAAAGAGTGAGGTGGATTTAATGTACTGGGTGGTTATGAATACACTTATGCATTCATTTGAGCAATAAACGCCGGGCTGGGCCCCACACAGAAAAACAAACTGCCTAGCTTCCGGCAGCCATTTTAATTAAATGCCATGGATTGTCAAATTTATCGATCCCCCTCCCTAATACAAGCCTAAAGGATGTCCTGTGTCATTTCCATATCTTTAGCGGCTTCTCCTGTTAATGCGAGGTGAGGGATGGAAGGAGATGGAGGTCTGGTTGGCTAAATTGGGCAGGCTCTTACAGCTTGGAGCAGAGGGAGGTACCAGGGTGTAAATGGATGTAGATAGGCTAAAGGGAGGGTGGGGGTTGTACATGTCCTACAGCGCTAGCCTCAAAGCTGTAGCAGGGCCTCACTCTCTCCCTCTCTTTGAGCAGATCTGTGTACAGATGGGTGTCTGACAGGCCTACAGCTGATCTCCTAATTGTTCATTAAGTGTTCTATTGATTCCCTTATTTCGAGTACATGTGTCTTTCAGCCGCTGCTCTCCATGTGAAGTGGCAGACACACATGCCACACACTCACACACACACACCTACTCCCATTCTAGCTGGGCCAAGATGACAGGGCCGGCTGATGCTGAAAATGTGAGCTGCCATTTCTAATCCAGAGCTCCTGTCTTTGCGGGGTCCGGTAGGGCCTGGCAAGCAGTGCCGCAATTGACGCACCAGGCTTTTATTTTCCAAACTTTTAGCATCAATCAATTAAAGTGCTGGCAGCAGCATGGAAAAATGTTTAATTCCTTGTTAAGCAGCAACAGCCTCAGATTGCACCTGGCTGATGAGAGAGCTTGCGTGAGTCTATTAGATCTCGATACTCTTGCCTGATTACTCGGGGAGAGTGCAAGCTTTATTTAGGCAGCAAACGATCAAAGAAAGAGAAGAGAGGAGAAGAGAGGTGAAACTCAACAGCACTATTCTGAAACAGTTTTTTATCAGTCATCACTGTTGTGGATTATGGCAGTCAGTGTGAGCAGGTCTCACCCTGATCCACATCTAATCTGCAAGTAGCACTGATAAAAACCATGCCAACGCTTGTGCTCTGGCAAAAATCCCCTTTATAAAAACTGGCCAAGATAAAAAGTTGGTTAAATTCCCAAAATAAATAGATTTATCCATTCACTGTTTCAAATGTGGGGCAGCACTTTGCTCTCTGCAGCCTACCTTTGACAAAGTCTTCCACTAGATCCATTTGACATAATGAAAGAAAGCTGGAACATGCAGATCATGTACAGAAGAAGGGAATTTGTTGTGCTTTCATGAAAACTATAAAGGGTATTATTATGTAGACTGGTCGGTGCTAAAGGAAGAAAAATAACCAGACAAACTGTAACCATTTCTCTTTTTCCCCTTTGTTCTTAGCCTCACAATTTGGCTTTCAAATTGGACTTAGCGCTTCAGTGAGTCAAGTCATATACTCCCAGCCCGGGTGGTCGTCTCCATTTCTTGGCCGAGGAATTTCTGTCGGCCCTCCCGCGTTCGGTGGAGTGATAATGTTCTCTGTAAAACACAATCAGTCACCTCCCTCCTTTCCTTTGTATAAGCCTTGAGGACCCCCAATCAATACTGGCTGGCTGGGTGACTTATCATTGCGGGCTGGCCACGAAGCTGAACTGAGCTGAGCCGGGCAGGGCAGCAGACAGTGGGGCTGCATTCTGATGCAGACGTGAGGTGAGGCCTGTCGGTGACTTCTCCACAAGGCAGTGACTAATTTGTTATGCCCCAACATGGGAAAAGATGGGGGAAAACACACATAATTACTATTTATGCAGTTTAGGCTTGGAATCCAATTACAATATATAAACATAGTCAATGTAAAATCGTATTTTCGGCAAACAAAACTTTTTCATCCGATGTTTTTACAAGAAAATAATATTCAAATAAACAAGGCAAATGCCTCAGCTTATACAAAATGGACATGAGAGTTTTGACGTGTGTCTGGATTGTATCAAGGTTGAATTATTGCTATTAAATTAAAGTAGTAAAGGGTTTTTGCAGTCCACACATTGCAGTGTAATTATGCGGCGATTCCCAGAGGGTTATTATTACATAATTATGGGTTAAATTAATATAGATATTTGAGATGCATTTCTGAAGTAATTACAGGGAGCAAATGTATAAAATAATTAGGCTGTAGTGTAATGTAGACATAGAAAAGAAAACTGAACAACTCTGGAACATTTTTTTGAATTGACAAAAATGTAATTATGTGTGCTTCCTCTTCTTTGTCATAGTTTCATTCCCTACAATAAAAACTTTAACACTAAGCCCTCATCCTGGCACACAGTGCAATTCAGTTCAAGATTAGATGCACACAGTGGCAGTACTACCAGAGTGATGTAGCACATCAGCTAGAGATAGACAGACTTCTGTTCCTTTCATACAACAGCACTTCTCTAGATCTACAGTATGTCTGTTTATTGACCAGCTCCATTCTGTTTTTCAAGGCTCTAAGGACAAATGCATTTTGTAAGTACAGGTCGTTTTATCTGTGGCTGTGAGGGTAGTAATTAAGAGGTCTACTGTAAACTGCACATCAACTGTAAAAAATCCCAAAGCTACAAGCAACAGTATAAGTACAGTACAGTCTTCTACCTAATCAGATATTTGTCACACTCACATCATTTGTGTAAAGTTGACAAACCTGTGACATCTTTTGATCATCTTAGGAACTTTTCACAAACAGAAGAACTTTAATCTGCCACGTACATGGTTAGCTGTTCTTGAAGGCCATTCAGGATGATGTGTGGTCCTGAGTAGTTGTCTCTTGGCCTTGCTTACCACTGCAATTTTGAGGCAATACTTTCAAGGCCTTTACTTAACACTCGCACTATTGTTGTTCAGTTTTTATATGACTATCATGGGCTAAATGCTCAAGATACTTTAAGTATAAGTTAGGGTTATCAAAAATATGTGTAATTTTCAGTTGACCGTATTTGTCTGCATTATTTTGGAAGGTATTTAACAAACAGGCAAATACTGTTTCAAGAAACTTATCTTATCGCTAGCATAGCCAAGATTCCAGATGTCCAAAGACAATGCAAGTGAGGAAATGGTTTGAGTCAAATAGTGAATATGCCATCATCTAACATGCATTTGAATTCATTACATTTTCCTAAGCATGCTGAGCACGTTGGACTTAATGATCTGTAAATGCCTGCCAACCTTTGTGTCCTTACCACAATTCTAGTGGACAAAGAAGTTATTTAACCTGTAATCTTTCAAGCTGTGTTTTCCCATCATCAGTAAAATGAAAGAATACATTTAATTTAATGAATAAATATCATGTTGTCCACTTCTAAACAGAGTTGAATCACAAGCTGCTGTAAGCCCGATCGGTGACCACAGGACACTACTCCCAGGTAGACTCAGGTAGACGGAGTTAATATGGCCACAACAATTTACCTTTAAGGCTGAATACGCTGGCAGACTGAAGATGAACCAGAAGAAGCTGAATGACTGTTTACTAACATTTCTGTTTCTACGGTCCATCTATTAGCATCTACCACAGAAAAAGGGGGATGGAGAGATGCTGTTTGGAATTGTCTTTAACTTTGTGTTCGCAGCCAACAAGGCTTGTTAATGGCTGCTAATTGGCTTAGTGAAGAGAACATGTTGACATTTGCTTCGTGTTCACTGTCTAGGGCCTTGCTTTAGCCATTATGCTAATTCAACCATTATATATGTGGGGGTATTAATGGGACTGACTCAAGTGATGTTACAGGTAAAGGGCTGTGAAATGGTCTGTAAACAGAGGGAATTGATTCCAAGGTTGAGGCGATTGTCACTAGCCAGCACTGAGCTGAACAGCTGAACCTCCTCCCATTCCCTCCTTCCATTCCTTTACCTCCTCCCTTTCTCTCCCCTTCCTCCCACCCTTGTCCAGCCTGTCAAATAGTCTCTGACAGCATTCAGCAGAGGCTGTCAGGGGCCATCAAAATGGTACCCAAACACAGCGTGAAATGCTATCTGCTTACAAAAATGAGACTGGATCAAGATCAATACAGTTTACCCCTCTTGCCCAACATCAGAGCACATCCATCCACCAACACTGTCACAGTGGAGCCTCAGAATCAGCTGCACTACAAAGTCTTGATTCTCTGCTTAGCCATCTCCCTGTCATACAGACACTGAACTTATTTTACAGAAGCATTGCTTTTGAAAGACTGGGATAGGACTCAAAGATGATTGCAGACATTGCTGGTGCCTGTGGACACTTTTGACTAAGAAATTCTTAAGTGACTAAACAGCCTTCAGCCACAGAAAGGCCCAGTCAGGAAATGTTAGACTCACATTGGAAATGAGGCTTGGACCCTACTGTTAAAAGAGTAATTCAAAACTATTTATTATATGCATTTATGGTATTATAGGGGAGAGGGACTTTCTATAGTAATACATTTAATTAAAAAAACACTTTAGGTTAAGCTTTCTCATCTGTAATTCCCCAAAAATATGTTACTACATCAACAGTACCCATACAGTTCTAACACAGGTGCAAACATGTCCCTATCCTGTTTTCTGGTTATTTTCTTAATCAATAGATTATTCATCTGGTTAATAAAACATCATAAAAGTGAAAAATACCCATTTCAGGTTCCTAAAGCCCAAGCTGACATCTTCAAATTGCTTGTTTTGTCTGACTGACCTAAAGATATTAATTTTAGAGTCAAATAAGAGAAAGAAAAGGAGCAATTTCTCGCTCCTGAGAAGGTGTAGATAATGTTCGGTACTTTATCATGAAAAATTTGTGAAAATGTAAAGTGAAGTAAAGTCAATGCTTTTGACTAATCAGTGCATTGCCTAATAAGTCCAGGCGTAATTGTTACATCTATCAAATTGTGTGTAGTACATGGAGAAAAATGTGGATGTGTTTGGACATATTTCACATTTACATTTTTATTCCTGTTGACACTATTTACTTTGAGTTTCTGAGCTAAAGGGAAAAATTTAACTCTAGCTGAAAAATTTTAAGGTGCTAAGTATTTCTAAGTATAATGAAAACAGCCACTATTGGTGCCAGAATTGTGTTCATTATATAAAAAAAAAGAAATCCTTTCACCAAATTATAATATAATAATATGCCTCATAAATACTCTGAGAACCCAGGGCCTGGTTCATATTATTACTGAGGCAGCCTAACAGCTACTGTATCTTGTAACAACAAGGGAAGATGACCGCTGCCTGCCGTGTTCATTTAGCTGTGGATGTGCTCACAAAGCAGAGAGCAGACTATAAAACCGGGGCCTGCACTGCCACACAGTAATTGAATTACTCTACCGTCCACCCTTGTATTCATTTACTGTTCTGAAATCTGCCAGTAGTAGTAAAAGTGGATGTTTTTGGTACCATTTTTCAGTCAGGAGGGAAAGAGTACACTGAAAAAAGGTCCTACGGAACATATGTCTTTTAAAATAATCATTTGCAAAGCACTATGCTGTGTGTGGTTATATATGTCAATCTATGTGTCGCAGTTAACATGGATATCAAATAACCAGATCTGTCAAAAACATGACGCTAATAATTACCTGGCTCCATGTGGGGGGTCATGGGGGAGGTGCTGCATAATAAATCTGCTGTATTCATCCACAGAAAATTCAGCTTCACCCTTTTTTCTTGATAGGGTTTGAATACGAAGCCCAGGCTAATAAAAGATTGGCCTGTCATAATGAATCAAGAGGGCCAGTGTCACGTAGGTAGTGTGAGTCCATCCTCTCACATATCCATCTCTGGAACAAGCCCCGGTGTGTCTACATGGCTGGAGAAAAGAGACCAGTCGACACCCTATTTGGCTCTCTCTACTGAAATTAACTTTAGGCTCTGGAGAGAAAGAGAGACAGTGTTTGGAGCAGCATGGCTTCATTTTCTCCCGCAGTGAGCAGCAGGGCCCCAGAGGGACACCAAGACGGATTTGCATGCCACTCGCTATTCTCTGCTACCTGCTGCAAATTTATTATTGTGGCAAGTCAGCTTCCCCAACAGAAACTTGGAGGACTTTTCAAACCTAAATGGTATCTGCAGGCAGTCAGAGAGACATAGAAATCACACGCGCACAATCCCTGTTTCTTCCTCTCACTCTCTCTGACACACACACACATTGAGGAGGGGAAAAGGTGCATCAAAAAGTAATCATGCAGATCAGAATACAGCTGTCAGCCATGTCACGCAAAAAGTGATGCCTCTGATGAAGTGTTAGGCAGTTTCAGAAACAAAGAAACAGTTTGATGAACTTTTCATCCAAAGTTTACTGGGTCTGATAAAGCGACACAGAAAGGTCATCATTGTGGCTCGGCAAGCTAAGACATGTTACACACAGTATTTGTAAAGCTGTGTCTCAACTCAACTTCTGTCTGTCGACCCATTCTTTTAATATCCCTTTACACTGGTCAAATCGGTCAGTCGAATCGATAAAAACACACAGGCAGGCTACAACTAAGTCAGTATTGCAATATACAACTAGAAAGTTCCTGGGGAAACTTTGAAGGTGCCTGCCACCTTGCGCCCGTGAACCTTAAGCCCATCACGCCAATG
>JAUYWH010000020.1:18873831-18923831 GCA_034779795.1 Ctenopoma multispine | reverse complement strand
TTTTGTTGTCGGATAATGGAGGAAGCACCATAAACAGCGATGGGAAGTGGCCTGGAGGGCTTTGTGGGTTGGGTGGCTGGGGCAGTCTAAGTGTGTATATGTGTGTGTTGGAAAAAAAAAGGTTGACGAGGGGGAGGACAGTGTCTGTGTCAAAGCTGCTCTTAATTATATCTCTAATCACCAATTAGTTTGCCAACAGAACAGGACCCAGGGGCTTGACATTAGCCTAACCTGTACAGAATTAGCACAACATTTCACCTGCAAAGCTTTCCAACACACAAATATACACACACACGTGCACACACTCTCTGCTCAGCCAAGCTGTCTCCACTGAGAGACCACGACATAAATCTGTTTGTTTGTTACTCTCCACACCGGCTATAATGCTCCATAAGAGATTTGTGCCACATTCTCTATGATAATAATCTATCGTACTAATGTGGCCCCTGTATGTTGCATTGTCATGCTGATGTCCGCATGGCCATTGAGGGGTAATAATGACACCATCAACGATGATAGATTGGAAGCACATTGTTTGTTTTCAACGGGGGGCGCGTACGTTCTGTGCATCGTGTTGTTAGCATGGTAAGTGTGTCTTAGATCCTATTATGAGGTTGATCATTTGTCACTAGCCTGTCTTCACTCTGTCTCCCACATTCTTTTTGGATAATGGCCCTTCAAACGGATCTGCATATGAGGCCCTGCATTCAACAATAGCCGACCTGAATGGGTCTTTTCAAGCCGTGTAAACTAGAAATGTGGCAACAAATAACCAACAGGAGGCTTTCTGGGATGGGTGAGTGCAAATAGAGAGACTTATCATCAGGGATGCATTCAGGTCAGTCAGTTGAGAGAGGTATGAGCTGCTATTCCATTTTAAACATCCCCACCCTGGACATTTAAACCATCTTGATCAAACTTGCTATCTAGTATCTATACTTAGGTGTCAGAGAATGATCCCCTGCACAGTATTTCTCTTCCGTTATTTGTCTCCTCATGGCCTCCTCTCCTGCTCGTTTTGACAATATGGCTTCCAGCCTAAACCCCCTGATCCAACCACAGGCCAGCAGCTGCCCAGCAGACCCATGCAGCCATCAGCAACACCTCAGGGCCATAAGCGCTCATCACTCACTGAGGCTAAGTAGGTTGTCACAGGGTGCTGTGGCTGCAAATTGAATATTGTTATGATCCATAGATTTTTCTCATGAGTGCACCATGCTGTTCACAACATGAGCATATGCTGTCAACGTGTTGATGTGAGACAGAAGAGGAACTTTTTAAGTATCTATCACTGGAGTTGTTTGTTTTAATCTGTTGCAATTTTAGCTGATAGTTGATGGTAGTTTAAGTGTCTAGTTGACTGCAATTATTCATAAATTTGTTACTTTTGTTCCAGCAAAATGACCACACTATCTACCTTTCCAAATGGAAACATTTGTTTTGTAATTGTATTTGTATTCTGGGCTCTTAAGAATTGGCGAGACAAAACAAGACATTTGAAAGCATAACCCTGCACTTAGCATTAATTGTATAAGGCATTTTTTGCAGTTTGTGGGCATAAACAACTAATCAGTTAATCACAAAAACAATTAGCACATTTTCAGTTGATAAAAAAATTAGTGTTAGTGGCATCTCTATTCAAGATTAATCATCAAATGCATAATTCTAATGTACAGTAAGTGTCTGCCAGTAGCAGTGTGAGCACACAGGGAAGAATAAACTGACCAGCAGCTGGTCATCTACAATTCCTCTTCTGCTCTGTGTCATTTGTGTGGTGATTAGTGTCTAAGTGGCCCTGTCCTCAGGACTCTGTCCAAGCTCTGCAGCAGTAGCCTTGATATCACCTCATACGCTGGCTGTAAGGTATTCAGAGGTTAGCAGTTAGGTAGGATCCCAGGGCCAGATAGCTGCACAGAGAAGAGCCTGGGAGACGTCAGCTGTGCAGTAACAATAATCTAGCCAGGCCACTCCGCCCCGTTCTGACTCTCAGCCAGTGTCCAGCATTTCCAACTGAATAACTCTATAAAATGGACACCTGCCACGAGACCCCGCATGCATCACTAGGGCCAAAGAGGCGAGCACAATCGCCCAGCAGTCACGGCCAGTTGCCCGCTGATCTATCAGATGCGATCTCCTGGAAGGGGTTCAGTGTCCCAGCCAAATGTTAAAGTTATTTGTTCTTGTCATTAAACTAAACTTTATTGTGACCCTCTCTCGCTGTTATTGCACTAGTAGCGATTCTCGCAGACTGGACTTTATCATTGAGACTGTCTATGAATCTTTGGGGCTTTACCACTGCACTTCACTGAGCTATAATTCCTTGTTGCCCTCATAGTCCATGGGTCCAGAGAGAGAGAAGGAAGAGGAGAAAAGTGGAAAAGAGCAGCAAAAAATGCTTTCACTTGTGATGTATATGACATTTTCAATTTGCTATGCTGATTTGCAGTTTAATAAACACTGATATGACATGAAATACACAGTACATTTTCACATGAGAGTAGCTTACTGAGCAGACTGAACATATGCAATTACCACTGTTTGGTTTCTTCTTATTAGTCATTTTGAAAATGCATGTGTTTAGGTGTCTTAAATGCATAATTTGTACAATCCAGTGTGGGTGACAGCTGTCTTAGTCTAGTTATGTTTTTTCTGTGTTGTATTTTATTGTTATATTAAAGTCCATATGCTGCCAGGTATCTCTTGAAGAAGAGATTTCAATCTGAAAAGTTTTTTTTTTATCCAGTTGAATAAAGGACATAAGAAAGAAAAGAATAAGTAGCATGGTTTACAAGATGATGCTCTGCTGATGTCCAGTTTGTCCATTTTTACATCATAATGTAATTCAGTTTTGATCAGACAATGTACTTGTACATGTATAGCATATTCTGTTTAATTCTGCCTACAAACAAATTTTGAAACTTGTCTGCACACAACTACTATAAGATCCAACCCATTAATCAGAAAGCACACACAGAGCTATTATTATTCTTTTTATTATGGAACTTTACATACAAGTTTTGATTTTAATGCTCAAAGCTGATGGTGAGGAATGGAAAGTATGGATCCTCTTACTGTTGTAATGAAAAGGGTTGTGATCCATGGGTGTTTGCCTTCTCTCAGTGTGCTTTATCGTCGACAATGAGGCCATCCCTCACTAGCTTTACGTCGTTTTCAGAAAGTTTCATTACTCGCCTATTTTTCCTAAGGTTTCCGACTTCACTGACACCACATCTGCTGCTCAGAAAAGGTAATTTAAACAGATATTATAAAGAAATATCTTGCAAAAGGTGTTTGTGAATCATTATGAGGCTGCAACTGTTACAAAAACATTAGCATTTGTAAGGTACATTGCAGACAAAAGGTGGCTGTTTTTACAGCCTGTGTATTTTCCAAAGGTTCTTGAAAGAGACAATGCGGTCATAGAAAATATAAATTGCAGATAAACGACGTGACATAAAACTGCAGCCCATGTCCTGTCAAGCTCGGGTGGCTTCCAAGCTCAACCTGCCGTAATTTTCACCTCCCGCGAATAGCGCTAACATCCTTTTTCTCCTCTGGCATGAAAAAAGGGATATTTTGCTGTGCTTTAATGAGATGGTGTTATGCCTCGTTTATGCCATTTTACATCTTCATAAATAAATGTATTGAACATATGACAGTACGGCAGCACAAGGTGTTTCTACTTAATATTGTCTTCCATCTAAATTTGTTAAAAAATGATACGACCTAGCTTCATGGCAAACAACATACAATTTGAGAGTCCACTGTCATTTAGGATATTTCTGGCCAGGCAACCTTGAAAGCTGCCAACTCATCTCTAAAATACCTTTTTTCCCAATGAGGTAAAAAGGGCAAGTTTTCCCTCTTTAAGATGGCGGTACATAACCTGTCCATGGAACATAAACGTGTCTACTGGTAGAGGAAGATGGATGGAGGCCCACATGCCTGCCTTAATAAGAAGGTCTTGAAGCCCTCGTCCAGATCTTCTTCCCAAGGAAGCATTATATTAAAGAAAGGCAAGGAACTGAGCTTGCTAAATGTAACGGATCGTCAGGAAAGTTTAAAAGCACCAAGGGGGTAGGCCATTATGTAAAACAGGGCTCGCACAAGTAATCTGCACCCTGTCTCTCAACTGCCAAAGACAAAGAACACATGCAGAGGCCCTGATTGCTTCTTAAGATGCTGCTCGCTCCGTCATGATGGATTCTGGTATTTTGACTGTTAATATGTTTGAATGAAAATTATTTATACATTTTGGTGAGGTTGAGCGCCTCTCCCTGTGATTACTGCCTCTGGAAATGAGAGCGGAGGAGCAGGAAATTTCCATGTCACAGAGGCCTGATGTATACTCAGATTACGGGCTGATTGCTGCTTAGATGAGCACCGCATAGAATCGTTTGCCCGCGCCTGTGACAACTCCTACTCCCTGACAAGGCCTCTTAGTTTTTGTGGTTATTGATGCATTCTGCATAAATGCAATCCATTGATGGTGTCTGCTGTTGGAATATAGGTATGAAGAGGACATGGTTGGTTGTGTGTGTATGTGTGAAGTGAAAACTAGGTATTTAATACACGTAGAGGCTTGGAGACGAGAAGTGAGGAGATCATCTTGAATGTTTTTATCCACCACTGTACCAGAGAGCGGATCAAAAGTGAATCGTGTGCGAGGGAAATATGTGTGTGTGATGATGACACCAGGGTAGATCTATCAAACCCTTTTTTTTAAGTGGAGACAAGAGGAATAGAATGATCTGAAGGAGAGGAGCAAAGACAACAAGAGAGATTGGTGATGAGAGAATGAAAGAGATTGTTGCATGTGGGACATGTGCAAGATGGACAAATGTAGATTTTACACACATACTATACGCCAAAGTGGCACTACTAAAGTGGAGAGGACTCTAACATACTAGGAGGTCTAATCTAAGTGCTATAATCCAACAGATAGGTAGGTGCTTTATTTATGTATATTTTTGTACAAATTTAAGGAACTTGTATTGAGCATTTATTAAGTAGTAATTTTCTGCCACTTCACAGTACTTCTTTTAAAAGAAGTACTACTTACTTGTTACTTTACAAAGATTTTACATAAAGAACATATAATGAGCATAAATAAAATACAATGGCATCATAATAATAATACAATAATTAATCATAATAATAATTGATCAATATTAACTATTCCTATTGGGGACATTGTTGTTTACAGTACATATCAGTGCTTGTAAGGGGTTTCAGTGTCTTGTCCAAGGACACCCCAACATGTAGTCTCTACCCAGGGACCAAATCCAATCAAATATAGTTGCTTTCACACATGCACTGGAATCCTGAAACTCTCTAAACATTACCTGGGTGGACTGCATGTAAGAGCAGCACACAACTACGCAAACTTTTCGGACTTGACTCTCTAGACATAATCCAGAGTGCACATGTGATAGCGGCCTATTTGTTCAGCCGAAGGGTGTCTCTGAATAAATTAATTTATTTTTTGTATTGATTGTAGATTGAAGTAAAAACAAGAAAAGACTATATTAATCTCTGAACAGTGCTTTATTCTTTTGTTCTCACAAGTCCTAAAACTTGCTTTGTGAACCCTAGTGGCCAAAGATTGGAAGCTATAACTGCACAAGCAAACTGTTTGCAAAATAGTAAAATTTTCTCCATCTCGACCAACTACAAAAATAATAGTGAATAACAGTGAATACATCAGCATTCATTCATCATCTTAGCCTCTTTGTTCCTGTTAAGGACTGCGAGGGTGCTGGAGCCAATCTCAGTTGTGACAAGAGATGGGGTACACCCCTGACAGGTCACCAGTAAATCTCAGGGCTGTATATAGAGACAAACAAAAAGAGACAACCACTCACACTCACATTCATATCTATGAACAATTTTCTTAACATATACATATCTTTACATGTGGAAGAAAGCCAGAATACCCAGTGGAAACCCATGCAGTCTGGCTGATGGATTCAAACGCAGTCCTTTTAGCTGTAAGGAGAGAGTACTAACCACTACACCTCCACAACAGCAATTAACACATCAAATAATTTTCAATAAATTTCACTTTAATACGTTAAGTACTTATTGTGAATATTACTTGCATATTTAAGTAACAGTTTCAATGCATGTACTTTACTTGTAAACACCTGAATGGTGTTATAGTTACAAAATTTATTATTACCCTTTGTTCAGAAAGTCCCTTATGTGGCAACTCCCTGCATCTTGATGGATACATATATGTTGGATACACACACACACACCTACACACTAGAGGATCTCAGAGAGTTCACACAGGACACAGAGACGACAAACTGGATGACACCACTAATCCTGTAGCTCCACAGATAAGCTGATGTAGAGATATGACCATAAATCCCTGGGATGTCTGAGAGCTAATAGTAATAAACTAGCATGGTGCGGTCTGAATACTAAAATATTTCAAAATGCTTTTTTTTATCAAGTTAAAGTTCTGTAATTTGGTACTAAGTATGTTCTGTTATCCTAAAAGTCTTACAAAAATAAGTGTGATTCCAACAACATTTTAAAGCTATTTTTCATTTTTCTTAATTCCTTGAAAGGTTGACTTTTTGAAGATGAAAGATAATCATCCAACAGTAGAAAGGACTTAGGCTGGGCCTCCAATATCCGCCTCCAAGCTCCAATACATAAAAATGATTGATAGATCCACTTACAGCACAACAATCCCCTGAGAACAATTACCACCGCTTTGGTAATTCTGCAATCATGGCACTTGATCACGGCATAACTCTTTCATCCTGTTTTGGACGATATTCAAGAGAAACTTCTGGCTCTTATGTAGAAGAACGACTAATGAAAATATTTCAGTAGCCAACTTTTTAAGCCAATAAAAACTCAGCCAGCATGAAAGTGCTATTGCAGGGATAGTGGAGCAGTGCCACTTTGCAGTAAAATGGAATAAGCATTATACAAAGAAACAAATTCCACCCTCCGACCCCTCCACACACACACACACACACACACACACACACACACACACACACACACACACACACACACTCATGCACACATTCAGTCAGCACCCTCAGGCATGGGTTCAGTAGCCCCCATCTCTGTCTCTCTTTGGGACCTGATTTGAATACGAGCCTTGTTTTATAGAGGAAGGTAATTGGAATTTGGTGATTTACTGCAGTGTATACAGGGACTGCATCCAACAAAATATCTAGAAGCAGGGAATAATCACTTTGTAGCCTGCTGCTGCATTTATCTGGACACAGGTATATTTTAACCACCGGGGATTGACAGTGTTGACTATTAGCTGGCAAATAAATTATTCAGCACTTACAAGAGGGGGAAAAAATGGGCAAAATCTCCTTTCCACAGCTACAACAGGAGAAAGCCGCGTGCAGTGGCAGAAAAAAGAGGCAGTCATTTTTTCTTCAATTACAAAAGGCAAATATTTATTATTTATAAGTACTTGCCTTGTATGGGCTTAAATGTTATTTATGAACCTGTTGCATAGTGATTTCCAATGTAACTCATTATTTTTAGCTGGAGGGTGTTGTAAAGGAGCAAGGATATATTTAATGACACTCTGCTAGTCGGTGCAATTACACTGTAATCATTATGTAAAATGTCCTATTAATTAAACCAATTTCTGCTAGGGGAACATTCTTTTCTGCAGGGCCTGCGCCTCATCCTTCAGCTGCCTTGCTGCCTCCTGTTTTTCACCAGGCCCCTATTATGTTGTGACTTCATTGCATACATATTTATAAAAGATATTTTCATTATCCCCAAGATTTGGAACCACTTTCAGATTAATAAATAGAACATGCCACAGAGGTTTGAAAGGCAATTAGGATTATTCCTAATCATACAATGTTTTGGCCTTTTAATAATTTCTGCAGTGATCAGTACATTTATAAGTTGAGAAAGTGTGGTTTTCTATTCCCTAATAAGAGAAGCATTGAGTTAAATATTGGCATATAATCCTATAATATCTCAAGATTACAGGAAGTGATCATTGGTACAAGAGAAAAGAGATTTGTCTTAAGAAAAGACGTCTGAGCATCCTGTAAAGAGTGACAGGAAAAGACCAAGATGGAGGAAGTCAATCAAACGTGTGAATTGTCTTCCTAAAAAAAAAAGCTCTATTGTTTAAAAAGCCTATACAGAATTCCAAATTTGTCTCCCTTTAAGAAAATATTGGTGCTAGTAATCACGACAAGACAGAGCAGTTGACCTGTCTGGCTCTTTATCTGCTGTTCTGGCAGTCCTAATGTTGCTGTCGCGACCAGGGGTCATTGGCACTTTCAATGCTCTTCAGACACAATCTGTTTTCTTTACTTCTTGGCACAACGGAAACGATTAAGAAAACAATTCAATAGAGAGCGAGAACACACACACACATCTACATTGCAAATAGAGGCACTGGGATGTTTGCTATTCAGATAGCATCGGTTGGGATAGGCCGTCTTTGTACGAGTGCTTATCCAAGAAGTCCACTTCTGAATACAATAGTCCACCATAATGCTGTTGAATGGATTAGGTTAATTTTGTGGCTACAGAACACAACATTGGAGTTACAGTTTTCACAAACAGCTCAAATTAACAAATGAAATAAACAGTAATTTATGTACTGATAAAAGCAGCTGCATTTTGAGATATTGACTGTTATATAAACAGATTTATAAGCAGGTTGAAAAAAACACGTTACGCAGTAACTGATGCCGTCCCACAAGCATACAACACCCCACAGAATATAAAAGGAAACAACATGATCTTACAATCTGTAGTAAAGTAAAACCTTACCAAATATGTCAAAGTTACACATCTTCTTTATGAGAAAGGAGTGGATACACACATTTGTCATGGAGAAATATTTTCTGCAGAGGTAAGAGTCTAAATCTCTGTAGAAAGGTCTATAGGAGCCTGAACAGATGGCAGCAGCATCTCTTGTAACAGCCTTGCTGATCTTTTCCCATGCAGCTTGCCACGTGTCATATGTCCATTCACAAACTTGTTACAGATGACTATCTCGGCGTGTGTTAACCATGTTTGGCAACAGACAAAGTTGGGAGCGCAGTGGTCAGGCTCTCATCAGAAGAGAGGACAAAAGCTCCTTGGGAGAGCGTGACTAAAGTGCTGACAGTCTGAGCGGCTTATAAAGAAAGAGTTGTTCTTTATAAGTCAAGACACCTGCTGCTGAAGTGTTAGGCTGGAAGGTGATGATGATGATAATGATTATGACTAAATAAAAAATAAAGACTAAAAGGAAGAGAATTATGAAATGTGGTTGCAGTGCCCTTAGGAAGGCTAGATCTGCGAAGCAGGAGAAATCGTTTTGTATGACCTGGTTTCAGTATTAAATTTCCCATTAGTTTTTTCAAATAGACAATTCAATGCTCATCCAAAATTCACAGAAAACCAGCAAATGAATAATCAATCAAATCAATGTGCTGTTTACACATTAATTTGGATCAAAACAGGTAGGACATCTTTTAGAATACTGACACGAGAATCCAAAAGTGAGAAAAGTTGATGAGGGAACAACATATACATACAGATATTACAAATAGCAAGCATATGTACTGTAGGTATTCATTAAAAGCCTCATGAAAATATAAAATGGGCTTGCAGAGTAGAAAACAAGAACATTTGCACATTTTTACATAAATGGTGGAAGTTCATCCGTACATATATTATCTGCAGCACAAGCAGGAATTCAAACACACCCATACACACACACACAAGCACACAGTCAGATTTTCCAATCTGCAAGACATCAGCAGGTTAAGATTATTATCACACAGGCAAGAGGTGGCACCATGATTCTTATCACAGGTATGAATTACAATATTTATACTGCATGCTTTATTTGTGGCTGCCAGACGGATGGCACTGTTGCGCTTTAATCCATTATTGTGCGGCGGGGTGTCAAATTAGGCCGCTTCATTAATACACTATCCATAAGTGAGAGGAGAGGAGAGAATGAAAAGGAGAAGAAGAAGCAGGAGGAGGAGGAGGGGGCAACTGTACATCAGGGAGAGATTATTATTCCGTCTCTCTCTGAGATGAGAGCAAATTATAAGAACATACACCTTCTTCATCTGTTTGGATAAGTGGGGGGCCGGCGCCTGATGGATGACTGTGTTTACAAATGAGGGTGATAATGTTAAGCAGAGGAGCAGTACATACATTTCACACCAATGAGGCTCTGGCTGGCCACACACACACACACTGAAGAAGCAGACTGATGATAAGAGTCCCTCGGCTACCGGATTAGGCAATCTTCCCAGCCGCCAGCAGATTGATAGAGTCACTGCACACAGACGCAATTGTAATGGGGAGAAATAAAGTTTGGCCTGCTGGTATCATCTGTGCTTACTGCCAGCTTGGTGTGAATCTCTGAGGAAGGATGACCTGTGAAAGAGTCAAGGCTCAGGACATTTGCTTTTGTTTCTTTTGTAACTGTGCGGCCTGTGATGGGCTGCCATGGTCAGACCTCTGCCATGTTTTTATTCACTGGTTATTATTTTATTTAATTATTGACAGACTGGAAGATTTAGTTATTCAATTGATATCTTTATATCTATCTATCTTTATGATACTACAAGAATATGTTTCTTTTGGAATTGTTTGCTTTTAGAATTAAAACAAAGTGATTATTCTATCAGAGAAAAATAATTTGGCTATTTGGCTTTAACTATATATTTGATTAATGTTGTTAAGTAATTTTTATAGCAAAAATTTACATCGTCACAGCATCTTAGCTGTGTGTATTTTCTGCTTTTTTATAATAGTTTGTTGGACAAAACAAGTTATATGAAAGTGTTACTCTCCATTTTTAAAATCAACTAAAAATAAACATTTTATAGACAATAGATTAGATAAGAAAACATTTGCCAGGATAAGTGTATGTATGAATGTATACATTTTCTATTTTCTATGTATCATTTAGAAAATAATAATAAAAATCATTAATATATTTTTCTTTTACTTGAACGCTAACAATTAGAGGGATATTTTTTTGTTTGTGAAGTCACTTGTTAAAGTCTACTTTTCAGCGTTTCCACTGTCACAGATTGACGCTCTTGTACATTTTTTGACACACAGGTTAACAAATAGTGCGGGTGGTTTCATCAGCAGCCAGGCTCGGGCTGAATCGAATGAATGGACGGAGTCAGTCAGGACCAATTGCTAGCGGAGAGAGGTTAAATGTCTGCATTAGAATGTGTTTGCCCCCCGAGCATGTTAAAGAGCCCTCCTTTCAGGATCCCCCATAATTTCATAGGCTCTAGCATGTCATCTTTCTCCGGGTGTCACAGAAAATAGACTGATGAATCACTTCGTGATGTCACTGCGGTGGACTGGTGACAATCAGTGAAATGATAGTGTCTGCCTGCCTACACATATCTGTAATTGATAGCCCAAACCCCAAACACTCGCCTCTCTCCACTAGCTATGATGGAACGTTGGATTGAAATCACTCCGGATGAGGTGAGGTCTGGGCCATTTGTTATTTACTTCCCGCTTGCTTTGCAACAGCCCCCTCCCCTCCACAAAACCCAACCACCCCTGCCACCAGAATTTTTGCCACAAGAACACATTATGGTAATAAGACAGTATGTGTGTATAGGAATCAATCAGCAGAAAAAGCCTAAGAGTTATGACACGACAAAGTGTGTTTGTAACTTTTGATTAATGAGGAGATCTGCCCTGTTTTTCTGAGTAGGAAAAGAAGCAGGATGACCTGTAGGACCAGTATGATCAACATGGTGACTGTTCCTGCCTTCTGAACCTCTGTTGCTTTGTGTTTTGGTGAGAGGGATTGCACCAAATATGGCCAAGAAGAGTTTAGCCCATTTCCTTGACAATCTGTGGCTGCACAGTGGTGATGAATGCCATATTGGATACCTCTCATGAGCATTACTGCCACCTTGGCACTGCCTCTCTCCCCTTTTCTCTTTTCTTATACCTGCCATCGTTGTGCTTGCGTGATTTATAAAGTTGTTATGGCAATTCACTCTAATGTTATTTCCTGCCACATAAATACATATATCTTAGGCAGGTATTATAAGGCCTGTAATGGAGGAGCATCAGAGCTGCTCTGGGGATCCTTTTAGGATATCTGGCAGCATGTTATTGGTTGCACTGAGAGAGAAACTTACATTAGCATTAATCCTCCAGGTGCAAGATAAAAGACTGCGGACACTGTCGTATTATCATCAGATGTGGTTTTGCTTTAGCCGCTGCATTTCCCTTTTGTAAATATTTCAGATTCAAAGCAGATTTTTTATCATTGAGTATATCTTCTTGATGCTTTTAGTGGTGCATTTTGGAATACATTTTTTTACAGCAGCATTATTTTAGCATTTCTTTGTTTTTATAATAGATAGTAGAGAAATTATTGCAAATGAACAGAGAGAGATGAGGGATGAAGTGTAACAAAGTCCCTGTTGAGTCAAAGTGGTTCACTACCTGCCAGCAGATTTTAATTACAAATACATTTCAACTGACAATCATTCAATTAATATTTCAACTGTTCACTATATTTTCATGGACAAGCTGTTACAAGCCCAAGACACACAAAGGCATCAGGTTTTTCTCTTCTTTGTTTTAACTTTAGAGTCTGTGCAAACACAAACAAAACAACCATCCATCACCCTTTTGTAACTTCTGCAGATATTTAGGTTTGCAAATCTGAGGTCCAAATTGTTTGTGGAATATCCATTATGCCCTTTTCTAATGTTGTCATTAGCAATCAGCTCAGTGGGACAACAGGATGGCGGAAGGTGGAGGAAAATCATTTGAACCTTCTGCCCCGCCATGGATCCCCTGACGCCAAGGGGGGTCAGGGGTGTTGGTCAGGGTGACAGCTTGGGTCAATACTCGAGAGCCGGTGGTGGATCGCGCTGCAGAGAGGGAGGTACGGGGGAGTCACAAGGGGGAGTTAAAACAGGTCGCCCTCCAAGATCAACAAGCTTTAAGGTGAAGTCTGCAGAATGTTGAGAAGAGGAGGTGTGTGTGTGAAGTAGAAATTAGGTAGAAGGAGGTATGAGTGATAGTGCTGACGGTGCCAGCTCAAGCCGGAGTTCACAAACGCACACATGTACAAGCTAATGACAAGCGGAGCGAAGGTATTGAAAGGTGAGATGGCCTTGTCAGGGAGTGTCCCTCCCCGTCCTCTGCTGCCAACCTGCTCCCTCCTCCTCCACTCAGAGGGCATGGTGCACCACACAAGACTGACACCTGAAATATTGAGTTATTGATACTGTGTCTCTGTGACAGCGTGTGCGCGTCATTGTACGAATGAGAGACCTATTGACATGATGCCTGGGTAACATAAAGGCACTGAGTGTGTGTGTTTATGTGAGTTTTTTTGTGTGTGAGGTGTCAGTGTATGTGTGATGGAGTTATTGATATTTCACACTTGGACTCAACCACCCATTGATTCCTAGAAACACAACACCTGCATGCAAGTCAGGTAAAACCGGCATGTTTCAGAAACACGACAGATGGGTTTGCTGGCAGTATCCAAAGTTTTCAGCAAAGAGCAAAGACATCCAAGGACTTTGAAAATACATGTTTCTGAAACGACTCAATCTGCTTATGTGCTAACATTATGGGCTGATTTTATATGTACACAATTGATGACATTTAGATGATAACATTTGCGTGCAGTCAAAGAAAAATGAAGAAAAAGACTAGGGGGAAAAAGTTGTCAGTGGGTAGCAGAAAAATCTAAGGTAGAATGTCAGGTATGGATGTGAGATATAAAGACATTTTTTTGCCGGGCCTATTTCAGCCAGACAGCAGGGGGCTATTTGGAATAGAGGAAAGTAATAACCTCCATTTGTTCCCCCTTGTCCCTTGGCTTATGAAAAACGCCTTTACAACTTGCTTTGCCTTAACGGGATTTTCTGGGGGATTTTGAAGTTTGGCAACTTGTCACTTGGATTGGAGCTGGTGGAAATATGATGTTCAGGTCATGGCTTTCTCTGCTAGTTCAATTGAGGCAGGGTTGGTGAAGGGGATTTGGGCTATTAATAAAGCCTAGGGTGGTCTCGGGGCCAGCACACATTGCGCTGCCGTTGTCAAAGACAAAAACCTGTAACTTTTTTTTAGTCTATCAGAAAATATCCCTTAATTTGGTTGAAAGCTGAATATTATAGTTTAATTTTAGTAAATAAATAAATAATGAAACATTTTGTTCTTTTGCTACAAGAGTAGCAGTATCAATGCTGCGTGTTGTTCCACATTCTGGTCTGGTGCTCCCCGAGCCCCTGGAGAGCTCGGTCAGCCGACTGAGCTCCCCACTCCCCCTGTCTCCATCACTATCAATTGTCTTTGAACAGCTCCGATCATCACCTCAATTATCCGTTGTCCTGCCCACCTGATGGGTTTTTTGCCAACTATAACTTCTCTGTGGATGGACAGGGAATAATGACAGCTGAGGCCTGAGCTTGGGGAGCAGGCTGGAATATAAAGAGGGCGGCTGGATGTAGATGTGGCTGTAAAATTCTACTTCACAACCACACTCACACATTGACGCAAACACACTTACAAAAGATACACGCAAACATGAGAGAACACACATGTAGTCTTGCAACTACACGCAGACATTCAACCACAGATCCGCAGATGTTGATGCACACACACACACACACACACACACACAAACCCCTATCCCACGTCCTCCTGTAGAAAAGCCATTTACTGACCGAGCACAGAGGTGTCAAGCTCCAAAGTGAATCTAAGAACGTGCTTGATGTGTTCTCTCTCTCCCTCTCTCTGTCTCTCTCGGTCTCTCCAAGGCTGAGAGAAACTCATTTACCCTGCAAATCCAAATACACGGGCGGAGTGGGAAAATGTATTCATACCACAGGTGATCTTATTATGGGCGCGGTAAACTGAGCAATGAGAACATCATCTACTGCAAATGACACCTAAACACATATCGACAAAGAAAAAAAAAGTAATATCATCTGCATAATCAGAGGAAAGCAGTCAAATACTATCATCTGGGAAATGGAATGAATCGAAAAGTTCAGTGCCGGAGCATGTTGCTATTTAGGCGCAATAGTGATTTGATTTAAAGTTAGAATGGAATTTCCTTGTTGTTGGTGCGTGGGAAATAACATACAGTGAATGCTTTAGCTATTAGCCAAGAAAAAAATAATCGAGTACTGGATACATATATAGTTTACGTGTGAGATGAGGCACAGGAACTGACACAATCACAAGCTGCTAAGGCGAACCACACATCAAACTCAATTAGACTATTATAGGCTACATTAGCTAAGGTGTCATTTAATAGTGTTGTCAAGTGCACTTTGCCTTTACTGCACTCTCTCATAATGCTAAAGGGGACTTCAACTGGACATAACCCCAGTGCTAACTCTAAACCAGGCCTAATTTCCTCTTTTAAAAAAACGAATGAACATAATTATGGAATATATAAACTTAAAGACTTTACTGTACAATGTGTGTAAAATACAGTTAAGCATTTCAAACACATTACTATACTTATGCATGTGGGCAAGTTAAACCTAAACTTAAACATTAAGGATTTAAAAGGATTTTAAAGAAGAAAATAAATAAATTGAAATCTATCCATTCATCCATTATCCTATAATGAACTCAACTACTCTATCTTTACCAACAACATCACAGAAAGTTACCAAGTTACAGGGTATAAGGATAACAATATAATGATCGATGTATATTTTAATTCTGCAGAGAGGTGGCATCTGTATGGTCTGACTGATAAAGATGTGGGCATATTACTGTACGATTACATTATCGTTATATTTCCACAGAATCTATCATTTTAGTAATCTAATCGTAAAGTAGCATGCACCGTATTTAATAACATTCTCCTGTCTTGTAGCAAAAATGGCTGCAATGCACTGTTCTGCAGAGGTTATAGTTGGCTCATCATAGGAAATTATTATTCTGCATTGTCTCAGGGCCATCCAGCCAGATAGCTGAGCCATTAGCATTTTTCTCTTTGTTCCCATCTATAAACATTTTTGTTGTCCTGAAGGGTCATCTCTGTATTCGTCCATCTCTCCTTTCCTTCGTAATGAATGAGTGTAATTACCAGGCCTGATTGGTTGGAAGGTCATTGGGAATCCTGTAATTTTTCACTTATGTTAAGCTTGTGTTTGTGATGAATGTACCCAACCTTTCTGCATCCCTCCTTAGATTACTCTAGGCATAGAAATGCATCCACAAATTAAGCTGTTCATTGAACACTGCTCCTGGCCAGCCATGAGTATGTTTATACAGATAAACAAATGGAAAGAGGTGGTACAGTGTTTTTTAATGCCTGCCCTGATGCAGATGAGATATATTGTATTTTGGCCGTATTTTTATTACTATTTCAACCTCTCTGCAAAGTTTTTACATACATTATAAACAGTATTAGATAATATTAATTTTTAAAAATGTACTGAATCATTTGTTGTTGTATCACATAAGGTTTGATACCTGTAGCATTAAACCTGTAGTACCTGAAGGAGAACAGCAATCGTGAATTTCCAACATCAGATGCACAGATGTCCACTGGGTATAAATGTTTTGTATTGCTATTTTTATTGTGATTTTACCCATTACTAATTGCCTCCACTTCCTTTCAAAGATGTTTGCTCAACTACATGATAAAGTTTGATTGTGTTCTTGTATTGAACAGTAACAGAGTTTGGAAATGAACTGAATTTTAGGTCCAGATTCTTTTGAAAATACGTTATTTGTTCTAACAACCAAACAAATATCAGTAGATTTCCAAAATACAATCTTCCTCTCTGTCTCCATTCCTTGATTTCTTTTTAAGCCTCTCATTAAAACCCCATCCCTGGAGCTTCATGTCTTTCTTGTTTCCCTTCAAAGTAAGAATGTTTTTCCCCAGACCTTAACCCACCACCTCTGTCTTTCTTAGTTCATTTTCCCATTTTCTAAACTTTTCTTCCACTCTCTTTGGACCTATAATCTGAGTGTTTGGTTGAGGTTTCTCTTCTGTCGGTTGAATTAGTGGCCTGTCAGAGATGGTTCTGCTGCAGGGCGCTGGCAGCTGCCCCACTCACTCCACGGCCTATCAGCCTCATATTCAGCTGTCCATGAAGGAGGGATGGAAGGACGGGGGATCATTGGATCAAGAGAGAGAGAGAGATCAGGCTTCAGAGGGCCAAAGGATAGAGGGATGTAGTAATAGAGAGGAAAAACGGATAGGTTCTTCATGAGAGAGAGAGAGGCGAGGTATGGCTGAAGAGTGGAAGGATGGAGTAGAGGAATGTATCTGTTCAGGGGCCCTGTGGCCAAAAGCCAGGTAGTGAGTCAGTGGATGGGCAAAGAGACTATACTCCCCTTGTCTTCCTCTCTTTCTCATTCCTTGGTTCTTTCTCTCCTCCAGTTTCTCTTACAATTGCCTTCCTGGTGGACTCTTGGGACCCTTTCTCTCTCTCTCTCTCTCTCTTTTCACTCTCTCTTTTCTCCCACAATCAGTCAGCTGACAGCCGGACTGGGGCCATGATGGACGATGCCCTCTCCGAGTCCGACAACATTTTCTCTCAGTCCCCGAAGCAAGATCGGGCAGCATCAGAGGTAGGTCGGCACTGGCCTCTTTCAGTGTTTGTGAGGTCCAATTGCTGTGTTCAGTCACCCCTCTCATGACCTCCACATCAGTTGCGCTGGGCTTGTGCAAACTGGAGTTGACCATACCGCCCTGCCTTCTCAAAATCTGCACACCGGCCATGCCACTGCGAGCGTACAACATTTAACCACATTTCAACTTTGTGACTTTTCTCTCTTCTCTTAGTCATATGGAGCAAAATGGAACTATGAGATCGTATAGAGGAGCAATAGTTGCAAATAAGGACATCCAGATTTGTCAGAAAATAAGGTTTTCTCATAGAGAACAAAAAAGATATGAAATATTTTTTCATGCGCACTTAATACTTTTCTTTATTATGCTCCTGAAATATGTAAATTCCCAGATGATCATTAAATCGCCAATTGGATTAGGTTTAAATGTTTAATGTACAAACAACTAAAAAATTAGTAGGTTAATCCATTTAATTACTACCATATTAGCAATGATTTGTAAAATTAGAAAACAACTGTATGCTTGCAGAATTAAAATATTCTCTCATTACAAGTTTCCCCGCAGTATGAAACAAAAGACAGCCACAACTTAATTCAGTCTCATTAATTTGATAATGCTTAATCAATGAGACCCGCTGTGTTGAAAGGTCTAGTTCAAACATTGATTACTGTCTTTCAATTCTTCCCCAACAATAAGCTGGGGGAGGCAACTTATCATTATTGGCCTTAAAATGCTTTAATCTGCGCTTCCTGTGGAGTCTTGACAGTGTTAAAATTGTAGTAGCGGTGGGGGTGGGGGGGAGTCTTGTTATTGCTGAGATACTGAGTTTACCCCTCTCCACACATACACACATGCTGTTGGCGCACCTCCGACCACCCACTCTCCACCTCCTCTGACCCTCAGCCCCCCTTATCCCCAGCCTTAATCCAATTTGTTCAGTCCCCCTGTCTTCTGCCAGCACAAAATTAAAGGCCTGCTCCCACAAAAACACCTCACATTTCCAAGGTATTGGCTGCCCTGCAAGACTAGAAACTTCATTTATTCTGGCTAACTTCTCAATTATCTTCCCAGTAGTGGAGACGTGTAAAAAGTACAAAAATCAATAGGATTCCATTCCCCTCGTATTGGAAGGGGGAAAATTAATGAGATAGGACACTCTCTTAATCAGAAATAAATGTTTTAATTCAGATAATGACATAGTTTTCCCTTGCAGAAGGATGACAAATGCCGAGGTGCTGCGAGCACCACCAAGAAGCCGTTTCAATTTTATTGTAAATATAAAAGGTATTGATCTGCGAGATGTACAAACCCTATTGCTTACAAAAGCCATTCAGGGGGACTGGGAAAACTATTAAGCGGCAGGTCAGAAATCAATAAACAACACTAAGAGGTGGCTGTGCCTGCCCTCTCTGGCAGATCTCTGGAAAGCCAAATGGCAGAGTTAGTGACAGGCGGCTCGGTGGCAGAGCAATGTTAAGGATGATAGGGTCAGCTGGTTAATGTGGCGAGAGCCCTGACAGGTTGGCAGCCCACCTCAGAGCTGGAGGCCTGACAAGCTGCCATTTAAACAGACACTGACTCATCAGCCTGTCGCTACAGTTAGTGTTTCACTGTGCTGGGCCTCGGCTGACAGGAGCCATTCTGCTCTTTCTCTTTCCCTTGCTTTCTCTCTGCTCATCCTCCTCTTCTAATGTGTACTCCTGTTTTCTTTCAGTCTGTTTGCGTCTTTCACTCTTTCTTATTCATTTAGTCCTCAGTTATTCCTCTCTTCCCAGGCTGCTTTGCATCCACTTTACACCAGGCAGCAGTAGTTACCTATGCATGTCGGATGTCGGAATAAACCACTGAGAAAGAACAAGCTGTTTGGGTTTGGATTGCTCCGGCTTGAATGCGTAAGGTCAATACTCTGACAGCTGGCAGTACTGTCCTGTCCTGAACACAATCATTATATCAGAAGCCAAGATCTGAATCTGAGCATTTGTCATGTTTTTTACATCTTGTTCCTCCCTTGCTCGCATTTCCCGTTTTCTCTCTCTCCTACTGCGTAAAACAAAAATGACAAAACCAAAATAAAATCTGTGTAAAGAATTGATTTTGAGGGCTACTTTGACAAGGCAAGTGCAGCTATTTTCTGATGTTTTCTGTCTTCTTTATAAATATATTACAGCTATGGTATTAAGTATTTGATGTTTTAAACATGAAGTGGCTGTTGCTGTTACCGTGATAGAAACATTTAAGTGTTTTCTAGAGTTTAGACTGTATTAGTTTAAAAAAAAAATGTCAACAAAACCAAACATTTATTTTTAATAAATCAAACTGATAAATGTACACAGGAGGAAGAGTATGTACAGATTATGTCGGTGATTAGGTCAGATGACTTAACCCCAGATCTATGCACTCCATTGGACTGTCGGAGGGTCAGGGCTCTCTGGCAACTCTCACATCCCGGCCTTCATTGACTTCTAAGTCCTGCAAGGAATACTGTATTTTAGACTGTTGACCAGCTTAGTTTCATAATACATGTGGGTCATCATGGTTGTTTTACACAAAATGAGGAGGAGAGTGACAGGTTAGGTGAGAGACAACAAGCATAACATGTACAAGGTCATCTATGTTCGAATCCAAAACACCTCCGGAACATGTGCCGCATCTACACCCGTTGAGCCACTGGGACACCACAGCAAAGCTATCTTGACAAACATTGTAAATTGATAAATCATTGAAATACGCAGAGGGACTGTATCTGCTGGGAGATGCTAAGCAGGCTTAGAGGGGATCAGTCTGTGAGTATTGCCATCTTCAGCAGGAGACATCTGCTACATCCACCAGACAGATAGATAAATAAATCGAGGTGTATGCATCTGTATACAAATGAGTGAGCCTGTAAAAGAGAGACAGAGAGAGCGTCTGGGAGTGCAGATGAGACGGTGTAAAAGAGGTGTAGAATGGGATGTCAGAGAAAATCCTACACCATCTCCCCCTGCGTTCGGACGAGGATGATGAGATTTAGGAAGGGTCAACGGCACCTATCAGTAGGTGAAGTGTTTAGTGGGAGTGTTTCTCCACCCCCCTCCTCCTGGAGTGTCATCTCGTGTCACTCTCATCTCCCCAGTCTGATGATGAGGGGGCTGGGGGGCCCAAGGTGCTGGCTCCCTCCTCGGGTGTGGGTCATTTGACCCCACTGTGTAATTCGTGCCTAATGCCCCTCGTACGAACAAAGCCTGCATCCGTGGCACACTCAGACCCCACTTGACCCCCGCATCCCAACACAATGCAATTGGCCGTGTCATTATATGAGACCTGCTCTGTCCCATCTCTCCCTACATGCAACGCGGAACTGTATAAATTGATTTCCAGCTGCTGGTAAAGCACCTTTGCATCTCTCTCTCTGCTGGCGTGGGGAAAATGAGAAAAAAAATGACAAGGCAGGAAAGGTCATCTGATATCTTAGATGATATCCAGGGAAAAATGGATCTAAACAGTCTGGGAAAAAATATTTATCTACAGCTCCATCTGAATTTCCATTTAACAGCAGCAGCAGCACCTCAGTGTGAAGCAAAATGGTGTTTATCTGTAGCAGCTTTGGCAGACTGGGACTACAAACATGCAAATAAAGATGTAACATATTGGGAATTAATTTGAAAAATCTTATATTTTGTATATTTGTGTATAAATTAACTTACAAATACCCAATACCTGCCATTTATTTCAACCTATGATACAAGAGTCAATACTATGAGTTAAAAATATGTTACAATACGTAAAGGTTTGGATAATCATTAGACTCTAATTTGTGCATGTTTAGCTACTTTAACACCACTTACTAGTGCTACTTAAGACTCTCGCAGGTAGAAACATTTAACTCCAGGGTGCTCGCTTTTCTTTTTGTTTTATAGCAGAACAAACTCCTCATTTTTCATGGCTCTGATGTATATGGTGACCGTGACTAGTCCATAACTCAGGCTAAAGAACACAGGCACTTTCCCCACTTTGTTGTCTCACCAAAGAGAAGACCTTGCACGGCATGGCATGGCGCAGCGTGCGGCTAGGGGAGAGACAATTTATGATCTAGTGACACTAGCAGAGGGGGTGATTTATTGTTTAATTTGCTGTGGTAATGGACAGAGGATAATAACATGTAAAATATTAATCAATGTGTAGCAACAGCAGACATCATTTGCTAAGCTTGTTATCCGCTGCTCTGCCCCTGACAGTGAACAATTAAACTGACATGAGGAAAACAAGGCGTCGAGCAGGCGTACATGGGCCAAGACTATAGGGCAAAGGGGGGGTACAAAGTGTGAGTTAGGACCTAAAGGCAGAAAATGAAAATAACCCTGGACACTGTGTGTTGGTTAGCTCAGTAGTTAAGGTTAACAGTTGGTTGGTCTTTGTTTGTGTGAAAGAAACTTAAATATTAAAAATGAATGTGAATGTTTTATGGAGAAATTTCAAAATAAGTCATATGTAGCTTCTTATGACATTATTTTAAACTAAATATTGAAAATGTACGCAACGTAAATACGTAAATGTAAAAAAAAAACTTATCCTAAAATATACTGTAGGTAAAAGGAGTAAATATGCAAAGAGTTTGTTATCTAGTATTTTCTTTCAGAGGCAGGAGACAAAACAAAACGCCTAAAGAACAACCAGTCTATCTAAAACCACGTCCACCCGGTTGACCTTTTGTTTTCTGTGCCAGAGACACAGCTGACAAATGAGCTCTCTGAGCAGCAGAGCCCAGTGTAGCAGTGTATTTTGAGTGATGCCTACATAATTAACGTGCAGTGGTTTAACCTCAGTGATGAAGTGTGTGTATGATTAGGGCTGTTACCGGGATTCATCTAACCTTGCTGGAGCAGTGGTGAGATAGTAATATCCCCTTGCTGCTATGGTTGGATGGGGCTAAATGATAGGATATAGGATAGAACTATTGTGAGATGACAGAAAAATGCACATTGAAAAACTACAACTACTCACAAGATAATCAATAATTTCCAAAAAAATGATGCCTTTCACATGAATAGGATAGAATAGAATAATCAGAAATAATCAATGCAATGTTTACTAATATGTCAAAGATATTTAATACAACACAAATATTATATGCACTGGTGTCCAAAAAAACTAAACAGATAAAAGTGTTTTTCTTATTATTGGTTATTAATTTGTGAAATTAAGATGTACGTAGTTTACATAAATTTTTAGTTAAAAGACATCAGCTTCAACACATTCACTTTAACAAGGTTCACATTATATGAAGCCAGCACATCCTTCTTTATTCTTCTTTCCCTCCTGCTACTATATACTACAATTCCCTTTCACCTTGCTGTTTTTAGCGAGGGCCCCTCCGCCCTTATGTGAAGGATTTGTGTGTGTGTGTGTGTGTGTGTATATATACACACTTGTGGATGATTGTGGCATTCTTTGATGTTAGATGTATGTAAGGTCATGGTACACGATGAGCCCTGGACCACAGGAGAGACTTAACAAGAAACCCCTCTCAAAAATTCAATTACAGCCTCAAAGAAATTAATAAATCCCTTTTTTCTGTTGCTAGGAACAAAAATTTGTCAAGCTGTCCATTTTTCCCGCATTTCCCCCTGACCCTGGTCAATTACATTGCTTGTAAATAGTTTTTATACATGTTCAAATAATTGCTCATCCTAATGTGCAGTGATCTGTATTCGTCATGCTCCGTGGCACCGAGCCCATCACTCGACTCCGCCACCCGGAGCCATTTTGCTGCCGTGGCTGTAAGTGAAATTGAAATTGAAGTTATAATTGATATCGGGGCCCATCACCATAATGGGTTCATCATAGCGCCATCTAAAATATTAATTTTCTAATTATGGATAAATGATCAGACAAGCTGAGCCGGCGCTGGCTGCAGAGCCCCTGGGAGCTGGAGCGATGCGGATGGGAGGACAGGGCCTTGTAAAGCCCACAAATCTTCTGTAATCCTCTCCCGCACGGCGCCCCGGCTCCATTCCCCCCATAATGGATAAATAATAGTTAAGAATCAGGCTGTTAAGCTCAATTTTCTCTCTTGCACTCTCTCTTTCTTCCTCTCTCTTTTTCTGTTTGTATGGCCTGCCAGTGCATTGTTGAGTACATTGAGTGATCCTTTTTTCCACATTTTCTCTCCCTGCCTTCTGTCTCTGCAAAGCCTCCATTCTTTAACCAAATTCTAGCACACACAGGGCTGCTGTATCAGAGGGGGGCCCTGCAACACAATTTAATTGCAATTACTTCCCAAACCAATGAGGTTACTTAACAATACATCTATTTGCACAGTACAAACCCATGATTGTCCTGCGCACACACACTCATACTCACCAAGAAATACTTTCAAAAGATGTCCAACACAATAATTATATGCATTTAAACGGAAGATTGGAAAAATCCACAATTATTTTCAAAATTCAATTTAACCATATACCCACAAAATCCCCATATTTATTCACAAATGCCGACTGGGTCATTAAAATTAACCTTTTCACTTGGCAGGTAGGAGGCAAGGGAAATGTCCTTTTTATGTGGTTATTTAGGAAGGACGGCACACACACATCCAGGAATTAAACATGCTTTGGCAGAACGTAAATTCTCGTTTTATGTGGCAATACTTTCTGCTAATTGTTTCCCTGCACCTTGATCCCATAATTAGGCCTTTACTGATTACCTAATTACCCAGCAGCAGAAGGGCAGGTTGACAGCAACATTTCAGCCATCGTTCAAAGGCTCATTATCCCTCTGAAAGTCACTCTCTCTGTCTCTGCCCTCCCTCTCCTCTCTTCCCTCTAACTCCTCTCATTGTTCCTTTCTTTTTCTTCTTCTTGCATCACCTGCTCTTCTCTCCTCAATGCACTGAGGGTAGCAGGGAGGAGGTATAGTATGTGGACCACAACGCTCTGCCACCCCTCTGCATTTGTCAAGCTGTCCGTTACAATGGCAAGTTTGCCACATCGCAACTGCCCCTCTGACAGCCAAGTTTATATTGCAATGGGAAGTCGCATGCTAAGGGGAGTCAGGTAGGGAGAAAAGGAGGGAGGGAGTTGCAGGGGTAACAGGCAAAAAGACAGACTGGGGGCAGGAAGAAGGGGGTGGAGAGATGAAGAGAGAGAGAGAGCTAAAGGGAGAATGAAAGAGGTAATTTATAGATGGTGGGTTTGATTTGTACTCGTGCTCTTGTCTCACGACAAGATATATGTCAGGAGCAGCTTGGAGGAGGATGGAGGAGGGGAGGATCCTGCTCAGGCTCTCCCATCGCCTCAGGCCCCTCCTGGGCTTGCTCAGGTGCACGGAGCCTTTCTCATTTCACTGCACAGTGGGGCTGCCAGACATGGCACTGCTATGAGCCCTGGGGACACCCCCTGCCTTGCTGCTCACCCTTTTTCGTTCAGTCCTTTCTACTGTTTGCCCTCAGCGTTCCACAGTCTATCTCACCCTCTTTCTTTGCCTCATATCTCCTCTTACCCCTCCCTCTCTTCCTGGGGTACCCCTTCTCAGCAGGACGGGCCAGCAGACTAGGCACCGAGCACTTTTGTGTCGCCACAGCCATTTGACTCAATGCGGGACAACATGGTTAATCACTAATCCAATTTTGGGGTCCCTGTGCGCCGGCAGGGTAGGCTCTGTGTTCTTGTCACACTTCATTAGAGCCATTACAGGATATTTTCCTTTTTGTCTGTGGGTTAATGCTCTCAGTGACACATTAAACACCAAGAGGGCAGGTAGGGGAGACAGTAGAGGGAGCTAAAGAGATGTAGGGGCAGGGACAAAAAGCCTGCATCTCCAAAAAAACAAACGAAAAAAACATTTTAGTCTTTCAGACAAGCTTAGAATCAGAATCAAACATTTGAATGATAGTTTTAACATTAAATACTTAAAATATAAAATGTAGACATTCTGATCTCATAAATTGTTGATTGCATGTTATAACAAGTTATAAATCACTTTTTGTAACACATCAAGCTATGATAATTTTGTATTAAACTTATGCTCAGCTATATCTGCATTTTATATGTGTATTTGCTCACAACCAAAAATATTTTGCAAAGAACACTTCTTTCTACATCTCTGTCTCGCCCCATGTTGTGTGACCAGGCCGATGATCAGATGGGTATCCCGGAGCTGGCGGTGCTTCTGCTGTGACTATATCACAGAGTCTAATTGGCATGAAAAGAGCCACACAGAGCGCTAGCTTGCAAGCCGGCCGTCTTATTATCCCTATGGATATCTCATTTAGGGGGACTCATGCAGGGAACCTGAGCTCCGACTTGCATGGTTTAGCATCTTTGACAGGAACATGTCCTCCTGAATGCTGCTTTAGTGACGCCTATTCAGAAAGCAGTGGGGCGTGCAGAGAGAGGAGGACATATATTTACAGGGGCATACTCACAAAGGGTTTTATGTTTCTGAGGGGGATTTTATTCTTTGGTGCTTTGTGAGATTTTTATGTTAGTGATTTCAATGAAGTAAATGATTATAATATTAATCAAATATAAAACAATATTAAATGTGCACTTTGTTTGCATGTGACACTCTTTTGTGTATAAATAGTACAGTAAGAGGTGTATAAAGTATACAAACTGAATACTCAAGTAAAAGTGCAGGTACATGCAAAGGAAAATACTCCACTACAAGTACAACTATCCTCAAATTTTTCTACCCATGTAAAAGTACTAAAGTAAAACCTCTACATGTTACATACAGAAGTACTCTGCTTAGAAATCAGTGTATCTTAAACAATGTAGAATTTGTTGCTGTTCAGAACATAAATGTAGAAGTTTAGTCTAGATTTGTTTGACAAATTCTCAAAGTTGAAAATTATGACTAAAATGTGCTGAAGAAGAATTCAAATCCAAGTAACCTAAGTTAACACCTCTGGTTATATTGTTTTTCATCCTACAATCTTGTTTGTCTTCGTGGTTAACTATGCGTCTGTCTATTGACCTTGCTGTACAACTTCCTGTGTTCCTGGCCTTTCCTTGTCTATATCTGCCTGCCTGAAGGCCCAGCCAAGTCTCACTCCACAATACGTTCACAGTACTACAGCGGACTACCTCATTATCATGTGTAAATAAAGATGAATGGCAGACGATATTCCCACAAATTTGTTTCCCATTATGCTGGGGTCAGCATTAATTGTGGCTGGCGCTCTACTCCCCTGAGTGCACGTACAGTTAGGTTCATATTACAGCTAATCAACAAGAGGCTAACAAATTGTTCTGTAACACCCCACCACCACCGCTACCAATCAGCGGTCAGCTACACTAGCAGCAGCGGGTAATACTCCCCTCCCTTCTCTTTCTATCGCTCTATTACTCCTGAGAGGGCCACGGGGTCTACTTACCCTACGCAGGCCTCAGGCGTTGGACCTTTGTGTGTTGACTGCAACATGATAAATGTGAGAACATGCATGTGTGCAATATGTAGTATACATGCAGAATAATTCAACATTTCATAGGGGCTTACAGTAATGAAATTATCTTGATGCATGTATTCAATTGCCGCCACATATGTGCATGTGCAGTTTTCAAAATGACTCTATGTGTGAGGGAAAGTACAGTATACTACTAAACGAGAGCAATTCTAAAAGTGACTGTGTGCTACTTGTTCTGTGTGTGTTTTGCTGTCTGTGCTGACAGGCAGCTGCTCTTAAGGACCTTTAAGTGCCTCCTTATTGGTGCCATTACATGACTCCTCTAAACGATGAAATATATCACAGTGTTAAACATAGCAGGCTCCACTGTGGGTTACAGCAGTTTGAAGGTAAACACCTTATTCTGCAGTTGGTATAGGACTCTGTATTAACAAATAGCCTCAAATATCTTAGCACAGTTTTGCGAATAAAAGAGGGGTGGTTCAGTGACTTCAATTTATTTTGCTTCTCAGTAGTACATTCTGTGAAAAACAAGTTCTATTCAGTTGTGCACGAATAAAGTTAAGTAATTATAGGCTCAGTATACTGAAGCTTCCATCTTTGAACTAGATCGTCTGCCAGGGGCTTCCCGCAGTATTTTAATGACCACATGCAACAGGAGATTTCATAAACCTGAAATAAACTTCATCCTAATTCAGTTCTGATGACTGCTCTGCATTAGTTTAGTCTGAATCTACAACAATAAACTGTACCAGATACCAGGGATTACTAAACAAGGATCCCTGGAATAATTGAAAAAATTATTATAATCAGAAAAATTGGGGCAATGCTATTTGGTGTTCCAATTTTGTGTAATTTATAGGCCAATGTTTTTTTTTGTTAAAATAAATTCCACATCTGATCAATAAACTTGGATTTTCTTTGTGTGAAACTACCTTTTGGTACAGACATTGTTATGGCACCACTGTGAAGGAGAAGCAGGGAGGGAAAAGAGAGCTCTGTTGGTTTTTGTATGCACCTGCAAGCTCCCATGATCCATTAGAGACACTGAGGATGAATGAGTGAGCACTGCACCCTGAGAGAGCACAGCAATAGTTTCTTCAGTTCCCACCTTATTGATTTCTGCAAGAAATATAGAACCCTGGGTGCGAAGGTAGAAGAGGGAGGACCACACCGATATTAAGTCGTTTTCCCATCTTTTCCAAAAATCTTTAATCAAAGCTTAAGTGAAATACTAACATGCCACATGACATGACCTTTAGCCTTGTTATGAATCACCTGTTTCTGAGCTGAGCTGAGTAGCCGAGAGCAGTTAGACATTTCCTAATCAGAAATCGCTGCAAGAAAAAGAACATGTTCTGCGGCAGAGTTAAATGGCCACCAAAGGGCTTGTTTGCTGTTGACCTTTGACAAATGCTAGACAACAAATCTATGTTTAAAGCACTTGTATGACTGGATTCCTTTATAACACTAAGTGACTCCTGGGAAGGACAAAGCCATGGAAAAGCACAAGCCCGGAAAACTGAGCAGTACCAAAGCAAAAGAAGATACTATTCACTTCCTGCACAAATATGGCCCTACGAAGGGTGATAAACTGTGTGATAGGGCACACGTGTCTACAGGGATGAGGCAAACAGGACGATTTGTGAGCATACGAGTGCCTGGCGTATAATGACAAATATGAAATCAATATAGTGACCTTAATTTGCCCAAAGCATAACTGCGATGTGGTACACAGTGTTTCGATTAAAGAAGGTATAAAAACATGGTGTCTGTGCGTTGTGAGGGCATGGAGGCCATGCCCTTTTGAACCCTGGTGCTCACCAAGAGCGTGGCAGCCATAAAAGGAACAACCAGCCCTGTTTGGTCATTGAATAGGCTCCTTATGGCTCATGAGTAATAATGTCACGCCTGAAAACGTTTTTTAAAAAGAACTGGTGCATGATAGCTACCAATGTGTTCCGCAACACTGACAACATTATGGCAGCAGAGGAGAAAATATAATAGCTCGAATACGCTATGAATAACAAAACCTGTCAATACTCACCTCTAGAAGAATTGCTGATCAGACACAGTTCATGTAAAGTGTATGTGTGTGAGTGCCAATTTATGACATGTCCTTATGTATGAGAGTGTGTGTGTGTGTGTGGGGGGGGGGGGGGGGGGGGGAGTGATGGGTCTGTGTGTGTGTTTCAGTAAATCTCTTGAATTTGTGCCATGTACTATATGAAGTAAAGTGACCATTTGAATTTAAATTACTTAAATATCTGACTTTTTCTTTTACATTAACTGTCACAATGTCATTACACATTTATAAAAGGTTGGAAAATGTTTTTTAATTTATCCCTGAAAAAGACATGTGCCTAACTAAGTACAAGTGTAAGGGTACAGATCTACTTCTTCTTAAGCTTTTTGTGTGTTTATTCATGAGCAAACTGAACATGCGTATAATAGCTTGTGGATGATACCCATGTTTTATATAATAGGTTCAATGTGCTTTTACATCTCTCTTGTCGTCATCTTACTCTTTAATGTACTGTGTAAAATTCAGGCACATTAGTTGAATTCAGTTCACTAACCAGAACCATGCGACCCGGTTTGTTTGTGGGTGTGTTGGGTAAACACGATTACACTACAGCAAAATTAAAGGCACAACACTGTTGTGACATGATTACTGGAAAATGCAGTACATCAACACCAGCTTTCACTAAAATAAACAAACAATAAAATCATTCTAAGTATATTATCACTTGAAAGGAGGAAAAAGCTATCACTTTGAAAATGAGCCTTGGGGTCTTATGTGAGACTTAAGAGAGGAATTTTAAACTGAAGATGTTCTGTCATTGAGTAACTCAAGGCATAATTTTGGCCCAACACCACTGAGCTCGTCATAGAGCCTGTAAATGAGTCCATCTTGTTTAGCTCTGCCCCTGGGCTGTTAGCAGCCCTGGGCAGAATGGCTCGCACAATGGAGCCATTCAGTTAGAGTTTAGCCCTTAAAACAACATGCCACTCAATGATCCCAATGATCTTCTTGGAAAACAATGCCGGGACACATCAGTCAGTGCTGTGTGGGAGGGAGGGTGGCAGGGGGACAATGGTGCCCTCACGGTGCTGTCCCTTTGGGAAGACGTTCCCAACGGGACGGTTCTTTTCACAGCCTGACCTGGAAGAGAGCAGCATGGTGAGAGGGTGGGGGGTAAAACTGAGAGGGGGATAAACCGCAAAATCATCTGTCTTAATAACTTCTTTAAAGAATATATTGGGTGCTGGAGCCATTTTATCTAATGAACATATGTGGCAGCAATAGGACATTATTTTGCTTGTTTCAGAAAAAGGCAGAGTCAGAAAACTTATGACCGATGTGAAAACATCAGATGAGCTTAAAACTATTTGCACTGGAAAAAATAACATTACAAATTTAAATATCTTCTTGCTCTCTTTTTTTTGCTATAACATTTAACTTCTCCAACATATGTCAACTGAATCTATTTATTTATGAATTATTTAGGTGATATTTTGAAGTAGAAGTACAGACTGACATATAGGTATGTTGGTTAGATTAAACTTTTGCATTTATTGCTGTAAGAATGATGAACAAGATTAGTATAAGAAACCAAAAGGGATATAATAAAAACTGAAAACTGCAATGTTTTGGGGTTGAGTGAAACTGGGTGACAGGGATTAAACAAGAGACCCCCTGCGTCATAAATACCATAAGGCCTCCAGCATATTACCCAGTGCCAGGCCAATCTCTGTTCATTACCACTCCACGCTACTCAGACCTTCATTTAAACCTCACATTCCTCTAATTAACACACACTGCTGGGTACAGATGCGCCAGTACAAAGACGTGTCTGTCTGTCTCTTGTTTTTACCACTCACTCAATTATGTCTCTCTGTCATCACATTCCTTTTGTTCTTAATTCTTCTCTTCTCTCGTTATTTAATTTCCTTCCCAACAAAGTAAACATACTTCTGTTCTATTTTTCCGAGTACATTTAATAAACACAATTAGTCTTGTGATAGCTAATAAGAGTAGAAGGAAACATGGCTGTATCAGAATCTGAAGAAACTGTTTGTCGAACAAATTGGATGTGGTAAATGTTTATTCATTTATCATATCAACCAATTACACTGTCAGAATTAGCTCCGTTAGAGTACAAAAGGCGAGCATTTAAAGAAAGGCACATCAATTTCTGTGCTGCATTTAAACTTTTCACATAAGCTTACATTAACTGACTCTGGGTGTTTTTCATGTTAAATGATAGTTATTAAATGACACGTGGTGATCTACATGACAGATACACAAGGCAGAGATGAAATTTAGACCGTTCTTATAATGTCCTCTGCGCTCCAAAGACACAGGGAAAACCAGCAATTCATCCGAGCTCATAATGCTTTCACAACACGTCGCCTGCCGTTATTAAAGGAGTCTTCTGTGCACCTCAAAGTAAATGATTCCGCTTCTATCGCAGCTGCTTATGTGGATCAGATGATGCGTCTACTGATAGGTTTGTAATGGACTTTTCCTGTTCATTAACTGAGTTATAGCACCAGGATTTTATGCTTTGCGGTTCTAAATTGAATAATACATCTCCAATGTTTAAAGTAATATTAATATTTTCAAAATCAATGTTAGTAAAATTTTATGTACACAGTTGTATTTGTTGATGGCCAGCCACCGCAAATACAGATAAGATTTATGGAGGAGGGCCTCTCCTCTCTCTGTAGTATTATCACAAGTGAAACGCAGACCATAAAAAACTTTAATTAAAATTTTAATTAACACCGGTAATCAATAGGGTGTAACATAACATCTCACATATTCTCAGTGGCATGGAGGAAAATGTAATCAAACAAATACAGAGGGACCAAATATGATGATTTTATAGGCTAATAAGCCCAAGGTAAGTGTGACAGGACGAGTGGGAAATGTCCCACTTTTTTTGTTTTTCTAAGTGGTGTTTGGTAATGTGCAGATGCGCTGACGGCTTCAGTGCATTTGTTTGCTCTTGTTTATATGGACTTTATACAGAACCACTATATTGTAACACTATAATATCTTTTCAAAGTCAGATTGAAGGAAGCAATTTTTAACTGTTTGCGTTCTGCAGTGTTATCAGTTGGTGCCTCCTTAGTTTGGTTATTTTTATTCTAAAGTAATTTTTAGGTTAGTCTTGAATGCACTGAATGATTAATAAGGCTGTGTTAAATTATCAAACCCTGAAAAATTACTGCTAAAGTCAGTTCTACATAAACCATTTTATAGTCCTCAAAGAATTGTGTAATTTTTTTGTACAACTGATCATTTTGTCTGATCATCATGCTTTATTAAACAGAAAAACTGATTTCTATTATTTTTCGCTGTCATCATATATACTAACATTGCAGTGTGCCTGCTGCACTGCCAATGACACACCCACACTGCATCTCCTCCGCCCCTACATTAGCCCAGTGAGTCACCAAAATACAAAAAAGAGGCTGAGGTGATGTTACCATCATTGCACTTCAGGGAAATGTTACTTCACTATTTGTTTTGGTCTGTAAATTTGCTAATTTAAAGCCATACATGCCAAAAAGAAAAATACACAGCAAAACGGACTTCGGCTAAAATACATGTTAAATGTTGAAGAGAGTGTTTTAATGCTAGTGAAATATTTAACTTTGTAATGTAATGACAGAGGGATTCCAATGACAGACGTCTACTTAAGTAGATTATCACATAAAATAACTTCAGGAGAAGATTTCTATACAAATTCTATGTTCTGGTTTGAATGGGACCGTGCTAACATTAAAATAAAGTGAAAGAACAAAAACAGTGTAAAAATAGAGAAAGGGTATTAGGAAAATAATCCCGGAAGATTGTCTGCCACTCACATAAGTGCTCTCTACCATTCCTCTCTCTTTTCTCTACTTTTGCAGAGGTAACCAAAAAATAAATAAACTGCACTGGCCACAAAATAGGGATTGCATTTATGGCAATAAAGCAAATTTCAATCATACAAGCCTTTCGCCTTTATATTGCAGTGCTGGACAGGTACATCATGAGGTTACTGAAACGGAGTCAAAGAGGCACAGCTGAGAAGTGATTTGCTTAAAGCTTATAAAGAGTGCATTGGGTAAGTAGATCACATTTTACCTCATTTAACCAGCTTTCTTAAATTTTAGCATAAACACACAAGCTATTGAAGAGTCCGTAAAAGACCGAACATTTGTATGAAACTGTGTCTCCTTCATTTTCAATATCTAAGTATGACTTTAATTATATACAATTTTAATAAGGGCTCAAAACATAAATTGTAATTTAAATGTTTTTTCCACATAAAGAAACTTAATTGAGAATACTAAATGATTTAGTATTGAATAAAAATACATTTAATATTTAACTAAATTAACTCAGATGAACAGTAAAATGTATGTTTGGCAAAGGGATGCATCTAGTTATACAAGTACTGGACTCTTCCTTTCATTTTACCAAACTAACTGCTTGGTAAGAGCAGGATCATAAAGCCATAAATTCAGTTACCTCTGAGCAATAAATAATCGGATTATTGATATTCATGTAAAACATATCTTATCTTGCTCTCAGCCTTTCTCAAGGAGGTCGGAGGTCAGAGGTCAAATTGTGCTAGAGGAGAGCACTCTGGAGTTGGAAGGCTCCCAGTGTTTTGCCCGAGGACACGTGAGCAGAAAACGCACAGAGTCAGAATATTTAGTTAGGTATCTTATATTAAAAGAAAAGGAAATTATTGTGATGGCTCTCCCCATATTGCTGAATGGTGGATTTAGCCAAAATTCATAAACATATATTGTGTGTTTTTTTAAGTCCGTCATTTGTCAGTGGGTTTGAGGGTTTTAGGATGTTTACTCAGCATGTTCATTGTTAACTTAAGTTTTACCAAGTCTAAATTAATATTAGTGATTTTGAATGCCCTAACCAGCCCATCACCAAGAGAAAAAAACGTTAACGTCACACACAAAGCTCACCCCAAGCTGTTTTCCGGGCTTATCGTGATAACTGAAGTTAATTAATTCATAATTGTTTACCATTAATTTAGCTTACCACAATGAGCTTCTTTAGATTGGACAAGGAGTTTTTAAAAGCTAAAATACTGATGTCCCTAGGCAGGCACAAGAGGCATTTCATCTGATAGGATGAATCTTTCCCACCAACATAGGAAAACATGTGTGTTTAAATATGACCAGGGGTGCTGGTCGTGCTGTCGTTTGTAGCCGGCGCTGCTGTCACAATTTCTTCCTCCATCAGTGGATCAGAGAACTGAACCTTTGCCAATGTGATCTTTCTTTTTTCCCATTGACTGTGTGTTTGCATGACTCTGTTGACCATAGTAGATACACAGAATACAGCATCACCCACATTACATATGGTATTTATCAGTTTGTAACTCCTGCATATGATCCTTTCAGATTGCTTGAATTCTGTAACCTTTAGCCTTTCCTCCAGTTGTGTTATTTCAGTGGGTGCAGGTATGTGAAAGTATGTGAGGTTGAGTGTGTCTGGAATGAGCAGGGACATTACAGGTATGTGTGTTTGTGTGTGTGTGTGTGTGTGTATGTGTGCATGTGCATGTCTCAGATTGTAGTAAAAGACTTTGCTCTCTAGCCCTCAGAGTAACTCAGCAATGACAAATAGTTTCCCTCTCTCTTCTTCTCATCACTGCCCTCAACCCTAACTGTGAATTTCATCTGCAAACAGTTCGATTTGATGGGCAAATGTTTGTCCATCTTCGAAAGGGTGTACGGGCTGAATATTTTTTTAGGTAAAGTTTGCACAGTTGTTCTTACCTTGTCTGTTTTATGTCTCTCTATGATGATCTATTCAAATTTTGTCTTGTTCCCTTCCCACTGGGGAAAAAGAGAAAATCTCTCATTGAAAACTAATCCCTTTCAGTGTGCTTTACTGTCATAATGAAATGGGAGCTATTCCATTTGTTTTAAGGGTTTTGTCTTTGTAAGGGGAGTTAGTATTTTCTCTTTGTTGATTCAGACAGCACAGATGGTGCAACTCATTGTGGCAAAACAGGCTTGATCCTTCCCTGTCCCCAGTGTCATACTTGTTGGGTAGTTTTCCAATGAACAGATTTTTTACTGCTCATATCTAATAAATATTTAGGATTAACTCAATGAAACGATGCAAACACAAGTGAAATGTATTTAATGGGCATCCTGTCCATTGGAGGAGTTTCAATAGGGCACCATTGAGGTGTGAAATGGCTACAACAGGCAATATAACACTCACATGCTTTCTCTCTTGCTCTCTGTGTCTTTTTGTCTGTCGCGCACATGCTTGCACACACACACACACACACACACAAGGGGAAAAAAAGCACCTAATATTTTCTGTCAGCGAAATTGTGCATACGCCCAACCTTCAAATAATTTACTGCCGTGTGTCTACTGAGTGTTTGGCGCAAAAGTGTCACTAAATCTCAGCCCTCAAAGTCAAACGTCAGGTAAACCACAGAGAAATAATGTTTATTTTCTCTCAGCTCTGGCTCTGTTCTTAACCATGCTGTCAGTACACCAGGAGCTCGTATATCTCACAAATTCCCTCATGATCTGTACAAGTAGCCTTTGAAAAGTGACTGAGAAGCTACAGCTACTTACAAGTCTTGAAACAATGACAACTTTTTTTTGCCTTTACCTGGCAAGTATTAGAAGTGACAGATGACACTGAGCTGGCTGATTAGGTGAAATAATTACTGCAACATTTGTTACACAGAATACGTATCTCTCTCTGTCAACAACAGCAAAAAATAAAGTTTCTGTATTTTTACTTATGTCTTTGTAATGACCTCCTTCTTTCACTGCTAGCCTTGTCTTGAAGACAGGTTCACCTGCCGCTCTCTCTAAAGGACACAGAAATATAACTGTTCAATGTCTTTTGGGGAATGTTGAAAATCTATAATTCTAATCTATAATTGACAATGGAGAATTAATTTAACACATAACAGTTCCTCATATTTCCCCTAATTAATCAACTCACTAACAAAGGGAAAAATTGCCTGAAATACTGTGTGTGTACAAACATGTGCCATGATGCCATTAAAACAAACAACACAATATTCTGTCAGTCTCTAAATGATTGTCTGTTTCACCCAAAGCTAATGGTTTGAAACAGAATTGCAAACCATTCAAGCCCACCACTCTCACTACTGACCCCCTAACCCAAACAAACACCCTCATTCCACTCAGGATCCCTGTAAGCATCAAGCATCAAGCAGGTGGATGAAAGCACCTCAAGCACACCCTTCACCCTGTCATACATACTTGTTTCACCTCTTAAAGATTTGCAATGAGGCATTCTTTAATAACAAATCATTTCTTTCAGAGTATGCTTTTTAATCTGGCTGTGCTTGACAGGACCCATCCTTTCCGCTGAAGGGAAGACCACATAGAGGCCAGGCCAATAAAGCCCAGCAGCCCCATGGCCTGACTGTGGTGATTTGTCAGGCCCCTCTGCCGTGCCTGTGGTGGTCACACCAATGGATTTATCCCAAGGTAAATGGAGATAGCCCTCACTGGCTGGAGGTGAGGCACTCTGATTACAGACCCTCTCTTCGAGTTGCATTGATAGATGTTGCTTGTGTTTATCTATTTACAATGCCACTAAATCTATGAATACAATGTAACATGAGCAGAAGGGGTGCGACTCTCGGGGGCTCAGTGAGAGAGGGAGCGAGTCCTGCATGGTTTGATTTATGCTATGCTATGCAGAGCAATAGAGAGACAGCACAGATGAAGGGTCTAGATGAAACAGCTCGGCGGGGCCGGGGTTGTGGTTTTGCATTGGGGTCAGAGGGGCGCTAGAACGAATCTCATGCATTACTCACACCGGCTGCTGTCCACCATGCCTTAAGAATAACAAACATGCAACAAAAGGAATGAGGGGAGCATCTCAGGCACACAGGGGAAAACAGAATGTACTTTCACGATAACAGCGGGGAGCCAATCGGAGATGAGCCATGGTGAACATTTATCCAAGCGCTCCCACATCTACGGTGAAGAGTAATTCCAACCTGGGACAATCACTGGAACAGCTCTGGTTCAGACAGTCTCTCCTTTCTCATTTCTATCCAGCCAACTTAAGGCAGCTCTGCACCACAGCCATGTAGAGAACAGCTGGGTAATGGCTGACAAAAAGAATTCAAAAAATTAAAAGCACCAGTTGTTTTTGTAGTTTTGTCTGTCTAAGTATTAAACCAAGCAGCACTGATAAAACTATTACTGAGGCTCTGAAAAATTAAATATACCTATATTCAGGTCTACCTATAGTGAGGCATAACAACATGACTCAATACATTCCCAGTTGTATATTCTGTCCACTTTGTGTGTTTGCAGCACACAAACAACATTTCTTATTGTTCTCTGGGAACAAAAAGGATGATGAACAGGAATTTAAATATCATCAAACAATGAAGCAAAACACACACCTATGTCACTATTTCGTCAACTGCCCCCAAGACTGTCTCCTGTTTGGAGAACAGTGAGGATCAAAAACCACTGGTTGTGTCTGTGTCATTATAATAAAAGATTCCTAAGCATAAACTTATACGAACCATGACCACAAGACCACAAGGTCTTCAGATTTTCCTTGCCTTCCTTGCTTGTGATAAAATCGTTCAATGTAGGACATATCCAGAACCCACCTGATGGATTACAAATAGCACTTGCCCTACAAATGATCCCTTAGGAAGAACTGGAGAATGAACCTTGAGAGAACATTAGGGTTACTTTGCTTAGCCTGCTGCTACCATGACCATGACCCAGATAAGTGGCAAGAAGTTGGGTACATGGAAAAACTGACAAAAACTTAAAAAAACTAACTGACTGGCACTTTAGGTTAGAATTACTTGCACAAATGCTGCTTTATTTAAACCTGTATGTTCAAGAAACCCCTCACTTATGAGTAAATGAATAAAGTAATTTCCCTCAATCACCGGGGGAAAAACAGTGATGATAACCTTGTTTTACCCTTATCCCTTGAGCATATTTAGATCCAGTTGTCACACCTCATATCCAGGATGATTCAAAATTAGACGTGATACTTGGCAGCAGTGGCATCCTTGCTGAGCCTCACGACCAGTCAATAGAAGCTCCATGATCTTCTCAAGTGACTAGACTGCTAGATGCACAGGCACCCTAGTTGTTCCTAACCACAGTACAGTACCCTCTGCCATACACGCCCACAAACCCCAACAACCCCCCTCTTGCCCCAACCTCTTGGAAAGCTTATGTATGGCGCTCTCATTGTTTCCTCAGCCTATTGAGGTAAAGATAACTGTGGGTTGTGAGAGCGCTGAGTGATTATACATCAGTAAAATCACGGGGGGTATATATCACTGCCACTGGGACACACCCACTGGAATGAATTGGGTCAAATGAGAGCAGTGCATCGGGCAGGGCGCATTGACAGTTACTAATGCACCTTCCATGGCCACTAATAGGAGTGTACAAATTGCCAGAGGTTTGTAAACTTTGCCTGTTTCAGGCAGGGGCAGCTAGGCAAGCTTTGCAGCAGTGATATGGGTAGGCAACTAAATGAACACCTCAGCAATGGAGCAGGATGAAGGGGCTAGACTATATTTGTGCAAAGGGGATGGGGAGTTATTTCAACAGGTATTGACAAGACAGGTAAGAGTGGTTGAGACAGACAATAAAGAGGATGGAAGGTGGGAAACACTTTCACAACAACCTGTGACATTTATAGATTTTAAATGCTCTAAACACACCCCAACCATGCACAAGTGCCATGACCAGTACCTTTTGCTGACTTGGACCAAGTGGTTGCATAACTGGAGTCATGCCACAATTCTGTAGATATGCACACATCGCACTGTCACACAGCTATGCAATATATTAAGACCCTGCTTAAATACAACCTGGGTGGTACCTTTCATGCAGAATATTTACTGCTAATGGAAAATAGCTGCAAAGGAATGTGAATTAATTGCGGTCATAATGTATAAATAAATACAGTACTTTTCAAATACAAATACTTCCAACATGTTGGTGTGGGCTACGCATGTACACTACCAGTCAAAAGTTTGGACACACTTAGACATGACCATGTTTGTGAAAGAAAAGTATTACAGCAAATTGATCTGCATGAATGTGTAGACATTGTTCATATTGTAAATGACTATTGTAACTGAAAACAACTGTTTTTTTAAGGAATATTTACATAAACGTACAGAGACCTAAATTATGTAAACATTAGTACTGTCTTCCAATTTAGCATCTTATGTTTGCTAATGCCAATGTATTAATTTAAAAGAATAACTGATCATTAGAAAACCGTGTGCAATGATAGTAACAACTGAAGACATGTATCTTTTCATTTATTTAGTTATAACAATACGTTTGTTTCATTAGATGGTAGACTAAGTAAAGCAACAACAAATGTGCAACAAATGTGTTTTATCTTATTAAACTGGCTGACATCCCATTGGTTTTCTTTGCCCACATAGGGAAAACTTAGTTAAACATTTTCTCTTAGGGCAGAATAATACTGCCAGTAGTCAAAGGTTTGATCAAAGCTGGATATTAGGTTATGAATATTTTTGTGCAGGCCAAGCTGTTTCAAGACATCAAGTGGAGGCTCAGGAAGGAATGTTACACCCTGCTCTCTGATCCTGCCACACCATTCAGTCCTCTCTCAGACCTGTTGTTTTATCACACTACAACAAAGACATGCCTGGCTTGCAAGGGGACTCAGTAACATAATAATAGATAATCAAAGTCCCAAATCTGTTCTAGCTCTTTGTTCATGGTATATGAATCAGAATGTGTAATGCTGTTAGAGTGAATTAAAAAGTGAGGAAATGCAGACAAATCAGAAATGATCTACGCAAACAAAATGTGCATGCATTATGTGTAGAAACAGGTGTAGAAAACCTGTACAGCATAAATGTCAGTGCTTACATACATACACACAAACACCAATATACTGTACCTGCATATTTTATGTGTGTAAGACCACACAAATGTATAATTGAGAACAAAAGTAAAGAAGGGTATTCACAGTCACACCTGTCTGCTGCAGTTTGCACTGAGGCGAGGGGAGGCACAACAGACATGCAGTGTCTATACACGCCTGTGCACCTGGAGAGCAGGATCTAATGGCTGCACATACATAGAGCAACAACACATAGAGAAGAAACTCTCAGTGCTAAGTCGCCGTTTGCTCCAGTGATGAGCTGTATTATCATACTGCATTATGAAATTTTAAGTGACATTTTAATATATTTCTGTTGGTAACAACAGGTTAATCCACACATTACATCACATTGTACATACATATCTTTTTTATCCAGGTTTACATATGTAGACATTTATATTTTTTAACACAAACATACATATTTATATTTTTTAGACTGTTTGTATAGTTTTTTATTCTATTGTTTAAAATTTTTGCTGCTTTCTTATTTTGTACTGTCCACTTTCTGCCGTGACAATGCAAATTTCCCACTTATCTTATCTTATTATAGCCCAATTACTCAAGTTGAGACTAGTAAGTATGCTTTAACTGACTGTCTTTGAGTTACATTGAAGTTACCTGTTTCCAGAACTTGATTATACATTGAATTCGCTAATATTAATTTAAGCAAATCAATACTCTTGAGTGATCTGGTTTCATGCATGGTCAAAAAATTCTGCAGCTACAACAGACTAAGAGGAGGCTGCCATGGCAAAGAGGGAACTGCTCATTCTGTTCAGTCTAACTCTATGTTCAGCTATGTACCAGTATAGTGTGACTTGGCCTGTGGCTTGGCAGTGGACCGACACTCTGAAGCCCTGTGTGTATATGTGTGTTTGTGTCTGAGTGTATGACCTCAGATGTGTACAACACCTGTGTCCACTAAGCATGTACTAAAGGCCTGCAGCTGCTAAAAGGGTCTCTCTCTCATTTCCCCTCTCACTGGGTCACACAACATGCTTTCACACATACACACACACACACACACACACACACACACACACACACACACACACACACACACACACACACACACACACACACAGATGTGTTTCCATCAGTTCAGAGGACATTACCTTGACTTATAGTTATGTCCTGCAGACTTGCCCTAAACCTCACCATAATCACTACTTGTCCAACCCTAAACCTTACCCTTAACTTAAACTTAACCTCAACTTAATCTTAAACCAAGGATTAACACCAGAGTTTAATGATCTTCATTACTTTGACTTGCTTTTGAGCCCCAACAATGCAACAGTATAAACAGATTAATTTGTGTCCCCATAACATACGTAATACAATCACACGCACAATTATTTGTTTTAGCTTATCCAACAAACGCGCCCAAGCATACACACAACATACGTTGCCCTACGTCTCATTTATCCAATTACAAAATCATAAAAGTGTATGTTCACTAAAATCCACTGTCCCAGTCAATGGTGTTGGCTACTCTCGCTTGCGCACACACACACTCTTTCTCTTTCTCTGCAGGATTATGACATGTTATTAATTGCCACCATTATCAGCGACAGCTTGCCCGAGAACTGGGCCCTTCTCTTGGGGGCGTGAGGCCCAGCATCGCAGAATACAAAAAAGTGAGAGGGAGAGAAAGAAACAGAGACACACAGAGGAAAAGGGCACATTGAAAGAGTGAGTGAGTGATGAAGAAGAGGAAAGAGGAGGGTGAGAGTGGAGGAAAGAGAGACAGAGACACTGAAGGTGTAATGCATCACGCAGCGCCATGCAACACTCTGCCCAAAAGGGATTGTCGGATTGTGAATAATTTATTAGAAAACATTTTTCTTGGTCCTTTCCGCAGACCTACAAATCCTCCCTGAGCTCTCTTTAAGCTAGGGCACGAGATAATGTACTCTGTGATTGTGTGTGATCTATGTTTGTTAACATGTTTGCTGGAAGAGGGTTATAATTTATGCCTTGTTCTCTAAATGGACATCAACATAAATGTAAATTCAAGCATGTGTATGTAAACTCAAAACACAAAAGTCGTACAAACCAGCTTAAGTTGTCTGTCACACACATGTCACCAACATGTTTTTGCATGATTGACCTCACATGATTGCAGACCCATCTTGTGTTCACACTATATAAAATGCAAAGAAGATGGTAATTTATAAACAAAGATATCATCAGTCTATTCATATCACAGTGGAATCAGTGCACAGAAATCTGTGAACCTCATCACATGTTCACTGGCCCGTCTTAGAGCTCTTCCCTGCTCATATGTAGAGAGTGAGGGAGAAATTGATTAGGCAGAGCTTGAATGAGAATTCGATTGTCAACAGTGTCCTGGCATCAACTCCTCCAACCCATTCATCTGTAGCAACAGAAAGGACTGTTACGGGAACTGTCACACCCAAGTCTACTGTTAATTTAAGGTAATTAGTGAGCGAGTGATTCCCAATACATCATGGTGCAACTGGCAGACTCCTCAATATTTCACAGCCAATCTGTTACTTTGCTGCTCCACCTGATTCCCCTCCCTCCCTCTCGGTTTATCTTATTTCAGACACAGTAACCAAACATGCAAACACACATGTCCATGCTGACTAGAGTTACAGTGGTATTCTGGTTTCACAGTATACCATGGTATAGAAGTTTATGGTTTTCATACAATGTACATTTACTTATTACCAATATTGAAAACAAATGCAGCCTAAAACATATTCCAGAATCAAATATGAGGTTGTCCTTGAGGACGGATATCTAGTCTGCAAAAAAATGTACCACAAAATGACTCTAAAAGTAAGAAACATTATACATCTGCATCCTTCAGCAATTAAATGTTAGGCAGTAGTTTACTACTACAATTTTATAACAGCAGTTTGGTGTATGTCCTGTCTCGTTTCAAAATGAGAATGTTTCCAAATACGTTTGGTATGGATGAAACATTCAACAGCTTGAGGATGAAATGAGTCGGGCCTTAACACTGACCATCAGTCTTTGACTTCACTAACAACCTCGCAGCCAGGTTCCAAATAAGATGATGTGATATACCATTCATTTACCATTTGTGAAAGAAAAGAAGATTTCATAACATCAAATTGATCAGAATGAAGGTGTAGACATTGTTCATATTGTAAATGACTATTGTAGCTGAAAACAACTGTTGGAATCTGTACATAGACATACAGAGGCCTAAATTCTGCAAACATTAGTACTGTCTTCCAATAGCATGTTATGTTTGCTGATGCAAATGTATTAATTTAAAAGGATAATTGATCATTAGAAAACCATGTGCAATGATGGTAACACAACTGAAGACATGTATCTTTTCATGAAACCCATGGTCATTCCTGTGTGTCCAAACTGACTGGTAGTGTATATATACTGTATATATGATTAATCCACAGCCAGTGTGATGGGGAAAAAAGAGAAAAGACACATTTTAGTGTTTGGTTAACATGCAAAAAAGGTGTCAAATGATGACTGCATGGTCCAAGGCATCCCATTCATTTCTGACTAAACAAACAGATATCACATGTGTACTAAACATACCACTCCTCAGCCACAAAGTCTTTTAACTTGCAGAGTTCAAAGATGATGATCTAATGCTTAGGTACATTTGGCTTAGTTTGCATGTCTGAGACAGATTGTTTTCAGAGTATATGTAGTTGTTAATTTATGTTTGAGTGACTCTGTAAATTTACACATTATCGTTATATACTGTGCAAAATGTGTCAACAGAATGAAACATCTGGGTTGCATTCGCTCATATGCCCCAGATTTTGCAAACAGGCCTACGGATGTAGAACCAGTTTAGATGTGTAAGATGTTATCAAAGAGTTCTTAAATCAGTTCTTCAAGCACATTTATGTCAAATGCATTAAGAAAGTACGTTTTTCGTTGCACTTGAAATCAGATGATAGTGCGCTGGAGATTAAAATTGATATGTAAATTCCAGATACAGTATGTATGAAAAGTGAAAGATTTATTTTTACAGCATCATTTCTGTGTAAAGTAAATAGAAAGCAATTTATTTGGTGCCATGCCATGTCTCTGTGGTTTACAAATACCATTGCCCCATATACAATTAGGCAAAGAAATGCTTATTTTCTTAGCAACCTGTGAAATGTTGTGATGTAAGTGGGAGAAGTGGAAGTGAGAAATTCTTCTCAGATTTAGACAGATCTTTGATCTTTTAATCCACTGCATCTGCTGCTACCATCTGAAACAGTAGTTCACCTAAATAAGACGTGTAAATGTCCAAATAGGGTGCAGAGCAGTAGTGGCACCATTCCAGAGTCATCATGCTAATAGTTATTATTATTATGTTCAGCATGTTGAGGAATGCTAGCACACGACCTCTTTCTTGGACAATTGATAGAAAATGTATTATGGAACGGATTGTTTCATGTACTACCATCCATAAGGGAGGTTTAGTAATTTAATAGTTAAAGTAATAGTGGAATCTTATCTACAACTCTGCTCAGATAGAAAGTGAAACAGCAGGCCTATGTCTCAGACAGAGCAGCTGGGGAGGTGTGAGACTACTTTAGCTCGCTGCACAATATCAATCTCTAAGACGCTGTAAGACGTTCACACACTTGTGCACGCACACATAGTGTACATGGATCACACATGCACTCATTCAAACACCTGCCCTGTTCTGTAAAAAGTATGTTATTATAACAGATAATAGTTTAGTTTATCGCAAAAGACAATTGTCCTGATATTTCTTTAAGTAACCTACTACAATAATGACCTGGTTTACAAATACCACTGCCATCATAGTGATAATGACCATTCAATGAAATTCAATTTATGTTAATTTGTATAGCACCAAATCACAACAACATCTCGAGGCACTTTACAGTGTAAGGTTTACGACCTTACAGATTATAGCTTAATATTAAAAGAAAACCATCAACAATCCCACTTGAGCAAGCACAACGGATAAATAAAAAACTCTACTGAATATTATATATTATATTATCATATAATATGCAGCCTCATTTAAAACTCCCAGTACCTATTTTTTGTTTTCCGTTGTATAACCCGGATATCTTCTTTGTCTAAAAGTATTGATCTAAAAAGGTTAGGCACTAATCAAATTTGAAAGTGTAGTTAAAGTCACTTGTCAGTTTCTTGCAGTACTGGAAAAAGTAATCGTAAAGGGGAATAAGTTACCAATTTTAAAGAACAAGCTTTGAGCAAATTTATTGAGTGAATGCAGGTGACAGCCAAAGCAAATTTGGATAGTCATGATGTTTTTACCAGGCATTACACAGCTGGAATTCACTTTCAGCTGATTGTGATAGATTGTGCATCGTCTGTAATGGTATTTTATATCTCTGGATATGGACTGTATAGAACAACATTGCTAATACTTTAGAATAGTTTATACTATTACTACTTTAAAGATTTATTGTTGTGTATTTTCCTGTTTATGTTTTGGAGTGATTATTAACAATGTGGTACGCCTAATTTTATGCATTGCTTTTTAGATGTGACACTATAAGATCTGTCCGCAGCCAGCAGATGAAAATTAGCCTTTTGACTAAGTCTGGCACATTTACTAAATATATTTAGTATTTAATAGTATTTAATAAATACTGATATTTATTAAAACAAGAGATCCTGGGACTTTGGAGAGAGATATAAGAGTGACTGTATAGGATTAATAATCTTCAGTTTCTCCTTTACACAGCTGCATTGCTGTTGTGGTGTCATGATATAATTTGATATGATGCAATACAATACCCTATCATTCATCTCGCATCTCAAGTACTGATTTATTGCATTAGCATGTGTGTTTCTCTGTGAGTGTGTAGTTAACCTTTTTGTCTGGTTAGCTAACACAAACAGAAAGCATCCACAAAACACTCACCATCAGCTGCATCGTTGTAACAATGGCACAAATGAATCTTGTCACACAGAAATATTGGCTTGCACTGGGTCCTGTCAGGCAAAAAAAGAGTTTAAAACAACGTATTTTGATTTCGGTAACACTGATCTTCTTTTTTTATTAAAGTAACTTATCAATTATATGTTCTGGCTCCAACTTGAGGGCAAATTTCTTATGTGAGCTCAGAATATTGATAACACCTGAACAAGGAAAGTATTTGTGCTTGCAAAGCAATGGAGTAGTCAATAATGTCACTATACTGTGTTTTGGCTTTTCCTATATCTAATTATACTGTTACAATCCTGTGCAGCAAGTTAAAGTTGTGTGACTGAGCAAGGCCCCTTCTACATTAAACACAGTCACCACAGTGTTTTCTTCTGCCTCTGAATTTCCCCTTTCAAACAGAATGACTCACTTTTTGCTTACAATCGGGAACAACCACTTGGTCTTGGTACAAAGCAAACTTGGGTTTGTATAGAGTGTTTTTAAACTGGACACCTCAGTTTGAATACTTCACATATAGTCTTAAAAGGATTTTATCCTTTTGGAGGGATTCCACAATGCTGTATAGCACCGAATGTGGTTTTAAATTAATGTCTGTTGTCAACTTGGCAGCAAAACGTTTTAGATGAAGCCACGTGGGATAAAGGCTACGAGGAGCAGCGCTGCTCCCTGCATTGTCAAACTAGCACCTTAAAGCATTCTGTGTATTTGGAGAATCTGAAATGACTGCATTCAGAGGTTTTTATCAACATTGTCTCAGTGGAAGTGAGGGAGTCAGAGAAAGAGATAAGGGCAGCCACAGGGGTCTGTAACCATCTTCATCTGAATTTGGTTTTCCTTCCCTACCCTTGCTGGCTCTTTAATCTTTCTCATTGTACCTTTTCTGTCTGAGTGAAACTGTGAAATTATTATCAGGTTGCTAGGCAACATTGGCCATGTGAAGCTACCTAACATTGGGATCTGGGCCCTGTTTTGGTTGGGCTTCAGCCTCCTTCTTTCTACCTCCTTCCTGTTGGTTGCCATGCTTCCTCTCCTCTTCCTGATGCTCTGCCTTTTCTTTTCTCTTTCTCCTATCTTTTACACCATTTCTTTTCCCATCTTTCTGTCTGTATGACTGCACAGTGGAGATTTCTGCGCCTGGAAGGTGTGCTGTGCTTCTAGCCAGCAGGAGCAGCAGCAGCCGTGAGCATTTATCAAAGCCGTGCTCCGTAATGACCACTCAGCAGTGGGGAAATTGAGCTGACCCCGAGGCCAAAGCTGTTAGAGGGGACTGGTGGGAAGGCCAGCAGGGTCAGGCCATCCTTGTCCCACCCACTTAGTGGGCAGTTAGCGCTTAACCATTAGTTTACTGTTTGGAGGCCTCACAGCTATCTCTTGTACTGTACACACACACACACACATATGTACACATACACACTGGGACTCACGTACAATGTGGACAACAGCCCCTCCGCCTAATCTTCAACACTTCAATGTTTACCTGACACAAGTTGTAAAAGGAAAAGAGTCAAAGAAACCAAGGGGGTAAACTTTGCTGGCTGCCAGTAAATGCTTAGACGTAGCACTATCAGGAACTGTTTCTCTGTTGTTGCAGTGAAAGCAGGTCAAGACACTATGAGCAAAGTAAATGTAGTTTTGTTTTACATGTTCTCTATAGGATTTAGTATTTATCCAAGTAAAAATGAGATGAAATATACTGAGATTAACATTCAGACTCGAAAATACAAGCAAAGCTACATGCATGATAATACTTGTTGCCAAACAAGGTGTTTCAACGTGTGATGAACTGAAAATGAGACTCATCTACATCCAGATCCAGACTACACATGATTCATACTAATTTTATTCTTTCTTTTCCATTTTTGCTTTTAACATTTAATGTGCGTCGTACAAACATACATGCATATCAGCCTTCTCTCAGAAACAGTACATACACACATTGTCTCGCGCACATGATGACTCCACCAGAGTCTGATGGAGCTCAGTGTGCAATGGTCTTTTAAACATCCTAATGGGCTTACTGAAATCAGACTCTATACTCACACTACCAACACCACAACATTGTTGGTCTTACATACTGTAAACACATTTTGTTCAGAGGCACACATGTTCGTAGATATCTAATCATTCAGTTCTCGTAAAACAATCCTTAAATCTGTGACACCTTCAGGAATATGATGTGTTTATATAATAAATTTTGGATAAACTTAAGTTTGTTTGTTCTTCATAAACCAAAAAGTTATCATCTGTTGTACCGTATTTGACCTTTATTGGACTTTTCCCAGACACTGTGGAGACATGACAATTACCAGAGCTTGTTAATTCCGGGAAGCTGTATTGAGACAGATCACTGGCTCTAGTTAACATTATTTAACTCAGCTATGTCTTCAGGCACTTGCTGACAACAGTCCAGGGGCCGCCACAGGGCAGAAAAAAACAGCAGGGGAGCCGCACACACAGACAATCAATATAGACGCAGATGGGAAGAGAGGTGGGGGGGCAGGAAAAAAAAGAGCTGGAATCGTCGTTTTCACTTGAGAGGCACTCCCTTGAAAGCCATGAAATAAAAATCTGAACTTTAAAATTGATAAGGATTGATTTCGCTGACATGGGATCATAACATACACCCCTATGGAGACTGGCAGTGTGAGGGCTTACAGATGCATGGCGCATAAAGGAGAATAGGGAGGACGTAAATCTGACTACAGCACAGCAATTAGCCTTTTACTGTGGAAAAGACATGGAGAATCTTTACTGTTTCATCAAATGGCATTAGGCACGCTCTGGGCCTGGAGGTTTCTCTGGGAAGACAAATGCTAGAATAAACTTGTTTGGACAGATGGATTGGATGGAATTCTTCACAAAGTTCACTATTTTCCCTCACAGATCCATATAGATCACTAGCAAATGGTTAGTTCATTATGTGGCTTCTATTAAATGTCACATAGTGTTTGAGCAGTAAGTACAGAGACAAGCTCACCCTGAATGACATTTTCAACAATGTTTTCAAAGACAAACTGTGCTGTCAGATACATTTTGAATAAGTTCAACTCAGTGTTTGGTGTAACTGCACGAACGTAGCTGAACTCGTGAAGGAAAAAGAAGCAACACAGAAGCTGGTTTTATTGTGTACGCATGTTTTTAAGAAACAAATATTCTCTAAAATGCTTGTTAATTACTATTTAAATGAGCACCGTGGAGCAGAGGACACGATTAGGTTAAAAGAAGAAATAACTTGGTGCTAATTCCTACTCAGATGAGTGATTAGGAGGAATGAACAGGGAGGTCTTGATCAAAGCTAACATTGTAAGCTAACATTGTACTGTATGCTGGTGAGCAGATGGTGAGCCATAAATCCTCACCCAGGCTCTGACACATATTAGCATTTAGTTAGCAGCCCACAGCTTGCCAACCATTTAGGTAATATCTCCATCAGATCACTTTGGAAATGGTGATGGAGTGAGTTGGTGGAATATTAATGCTTCCTGTGACTGTATTGTGCTTAGTTAGATGGAAATCTGGCTGTGCCACGAAGTGTTGCTGTTCACAGCGGTAATAAACTGCATGTGTTGACAAATACGCTCATCACTGCACATTTAACTACACAACGCATTTGCTGGCACCAGCAACTTGTGTAACAACAGCACTTGTTTGGGTGGTTTCCTTCAAATGAACATACACAATGCCAGTACACACAGCACACAATGGATTGGCAATAGTTTTCACATGCTGGTGAAATGTTAATTTAAAATACATGCACACGTTTTATTGTTATGGGCCATTCAGAGCTCATTATAACAATTATGGTCAGATAATCATACTAAATACGCTGACAAAATTTACACAGATTTTAAAATACTAAAACACTATTGCCATCACCATACTATTTAAAATTCACACTGCTAATTTGAATGTGCTTGGGAGTCTGCAAACTCAGTCTTTTTATACCTCTTTAGCTAAATAAACTAGCTTTTGTTTGATTAAAGAAAATACTCACATTATGTGTAAAAGTTATACAGCTTGTCCCAAGTTGTTGATTTGCATGTGCTATCATGTTAATTGTGAAATGAAAAATCTGCTTTTTTGGTGACATAATGATAGCTAAAAACAGACACTCTGGAGAAAATATTTTTAGTGAGGTGTTAGGCCAGTTGGT